>WTSP01000694.1:77500-92321 GCA_025331215.1 Actenoides lindsayi | reverse complement strand
TCTCAGTCTGTCCTCATAGGAGAGGTGCTCCAGCCCTCTGATCATCCTCGTGGCCCTTCTCTGGACACATTCCAGCATGTCCATATCCTTCTTATAATAGGGGCTCCAGAACTGGACACAGTTTTTCTTCAAATCTATGTTTTCAATCACTTGTTTGAATCAAAATGTCTGTATATGTCAGATTTAAATTTCTTAGCCTAAGTGAGAGTAATTCTTTAAGAACTTCAGTATTTTTTCTTTCATTTATATTAAATAGTTGTCATTGGCCAGATAAATCATGTGGTATTGCTCATAGCCTTGAATATAGAGAAGAAAATGTGTGAAGTGGCATTTATTAATTAAAGATTACAAACCAGGTGATTATGAGGTTCTTCTCTGCTGCTTAAGAGAAATGCAATATATTAATACTAAGAAAGCTACTGATTTGTATTGTAAGTTTGATGTACACACAGAAGCAAGGAGTTTCATATTAAAACTATTTTATTTCTGCCTCATTATAGCTATATAATGTAGCTAGAGAAACCAGAAGACTTTGTGAATGTGAGATACACAGATATCATTTACTCTTACAGTTGTTTCACTTGGGTTCCAATGAAGTTCACAGGAAGAAGGGGTTGAGGCTGCCTTAGGTATCACTCTTAGTATGCTGTGTTACACTAAATGCTATAGGTGCAACTCTAGAAAACCTTGGGAGATAGAGAGGGACTCTTACAAATCTAACTGATTTAAATATGTAATTCAAAATAGACTGAATTATTACGTGAAATGTATGTTGTGTGTATATGATTATGTCATCTGAGTTTATGTGTGGGGATCTTTGATCTGCTTAGTACATTGTCATTACTGGTACAAGGAGAACTTTCCAACTGAATAGTTATTAAATATTGAAATGTTCTGAAGTTATTATGTGAAATTAAATATTTAATTTTGCATAATATCTTCACAGAAATGTTTCAGCTGTTTTATATTTCGAGACTATACTAAAATGTAAGATCTCAATATTGTATGAACTAATAGCTTGACAAATTTCATAAATGCTGTTTAAGACATATACAATTCTCTATGCTTTGCTGTATGAATATAGAATGAAAGGACTGAAGTGATTTCCTTGGTTGTGGAGTTCAGTTATTTCCTTTTTAAAGGAAGTCTTAGAAATTTATCGAAGTCCATATAAGTTTATCCAGCTCCAGATGCATGCATGCATGCAGAGGTTTGATTCTTACAGCTAATAAAATTTGCAAATTGAGCAGGTAAGTGAGTGAGGAGAGAGGTAAGAAGTAAACAGAGTCTTAGAAAATTATTTAACAATCTCTTAAAACCAACCCACGTAGCTCATCCCAGGGAAGAAAAAACAAAACAAAACACCAAAACCACCAAACCACTACAAGATTGTGCACAAAATCCTCACTTCAGTTGGATTTTGCCCTAGGCTTCAGTGAAGCCTGAATTTCACCCTGTGCTCTCGCTACTAGCAGATAAGCCTCAGTAATAACCGATATTAAACTAGACTAAGATAGCTCTCTTTTTTCTATAAATCAAAGACATTCACATAAACAATTATGAATTTGTGGCAGACTGCCAAGTGTATATTTCTTACTGTAACCACCAGTGATCATCATGGGGGTTGTCATGCTTTTCCCTCTTGGAATCCACATTCCAGAATAATTGTGCTAACAGCTTATTCACAGCATGTTAAATCATACTTGATTCAGGGAAATATTTGGGCGAAACAAAGTGCCTCCAACATACTTCATGAAAACAGCAGGCAACCAGTCTTCAGTGCTGTGGTAACAGATTTATTCACCTTGTTTTTGGAAAAGGGCTCAGGTTAAAGGCTGTTTGTGATTTGAGCCATCATTAAAACCTTGAAGTCAATTCTGTATTTTTATCTTCCTTGCCTTTAATAGCCCTAGGATCCTCATCTTCTCCCTTTCACTGTTACAGATCTCTTGGTTTTGGTGAGAGTTTGGTAATGGTATCACAAATGAGTGGCAGCCACTTGAATTGTTTCCTGCTGCTATTAATAAGCAGAATGATACAAATAGGCAGTTGGGATTTTAGATTAAATCCATAAAACCTCATGACTAACCATCATCAGTCCATAAAGGATGAAACATAAAATATTATGTGAGGTTAGCCCAACCAGTACTGTGATTCACCAAATGCTTTCTTGCTGATCAGCTGTTGCCTAATAGTGAAGTGGTCCTTTGGGTTCAGGATCCTTGTGGGATCCATTTTTGTCCCTTCCAGCTACAGGTCAAAGTGAATCCCAAAATCTTAGCCTGTGCATCTTTACTCATAACACGTTTTAAGTAGCTGTATGAATACTCTGATCCTGTAGCTTACCTGTTGGAAAACTTTTGTTAAAAGTTATAAAATGATCAGACACAAACATGTCTTAATCTAACCACAAACATAAGCTAACATGTAAGAACAAAAGTATCAATCAGCTCTTTATTTCTCATACTAAGAGATACAACAATATTCAAAGAAGTTTGCATTTTTAAAATGAGTAATCTTTCTTACATCTGTGCCAGTAATATCATGTTTGACCAACAGGTTCCTCTTTATTTTGGCCTGTTACTGGCAAACAATTGTATAGGCAATATCCCCCTTGATTTACAGTTGAAAATTGGTTTGGTTTTTTTTGCATAGGAAGTATTGTTAAAAATTTTGTCAAGATGTCTTATATTTTTAGTAACTGAAGCTGAAATCTTTTTAAAAGTTGCCTGAGAGCCTGGTTTGATGTAATTAGTCGTTCACGCTTAAATATTTTATTGTGATGCCATTAATCACAATCCCAAAATATTCTTCTTCACCATTATTGTCCAAAGGAGCCTCAGCCTTTTGCAGAGTCATGCAGTAGTGATGGTTGCTGATAGCCCAGTGCAAAAGTCAGTATCTGTTGTGTGATGGAAGTGGAAATTCAGAGCCTTCTCTTGAATCATCTTTGAAACCAAAACACCCACAAAAGTAAAAAATAAGGGGCAGAGGTAGGTCAGGATGTTTAGGTCACCATAAAACAAGCAGGATATATGTTCATCTCCTTTTGAATCAAAAGCATCCTGTATTGGGGGAGGAGGGGTTGGGGCTGGAGGGGGATACGACATAACAAATTTTGCTTCATATGTAAATAAAACAGCATCATTTCAGGCTAGCTATCCAAATTAGAGCAGTCCAGAGTATGACTGTTCATTGATTTCCTATTCGCTTATGACTGAATAAAGAATGCAGGACTCTTTTTTTCAAAAATATGCTCTTGAAACCCTATTGAAGAAGATCAAGAAAAAGAAAGCATTAGGAATATAGCGGTGGTCCCTTGATCCGCCTCATTAGTTCAATGGGATTTCAAAAGTGGAGGTATTAAAATATTGTTCCCACACGTTTTTTGAATTCTAATCAGAAGGTAAATCAATCAGGAGTAATGTCTTGGATGTAAAGCCTGCAGTTTAAATAGCCAGTCAGAAATTGCCCATACTTTTCTTGATATATCTTTAAAACAATTGCTGTATGATGGGATAGCAATCATTGCAAGGATAAGGGGACCTAAAAATATATTTCTTTCAGAGTCATAACAATAAAACATAGTTCCATTTGTACTTTTTGGAAATAAAACTGATTTAATGTAAAACCAACTTGGAGTCGCTTCATCTTTGGGTGTTATTTTTGCTTAAGAAATCAAGTTGCAAATTGCATTTGGTAGAGTATTAAGGCTATCATCATTACCAGTACTCATGACAGAAAATAGTCTTTTGTGCCTACTAGAATATATTTTGAATAATGGAAAGTCCCATTAATATAAAAAAAAAAAAAGACTGAAAAACATTTTACGTTGTAAATAAAAAATGCTTGTTCTTGTGAAAATTATACATAAGTTTTTAGTAGCATTGTAACTGGTATAACTAGAAGGATTATAGAAGTTAGGTTATGAAGTACTGATTTTAAATAAATACCTTTTATGAAAAATGGATGATCAAATTTTAACAGTTTTCTAATGAAATCTAGTCAAATACAAGAATAAAAATGCATGTGAAAGCAAATTTTCTGCCATAATTTAATCAAATATACTTCTTGGACAATATAAAGACTAGAAATATTAGGATGAGAGGCTATTAAGAATGCCACACTATTAACAACATTTCCTCTAATACTAAACAACTTCATTTAAGAAAACTTTCTGACTTTTCACTTTGCGGTTATTTCAAAGAGGTACTTTATTTGACTTTGAAATATGCTTTACAGTAGAGTAGTCTCTTCTGCTGATATTAGGGGATTTAAACATGAATAAAGATCAGAAAGCACAACTTAACAAGTGTATTTTGAACTGAAATACTGTGAGCATTATGGTCACCATCATAGCATGAGGGGGTTATGATTGCAGCATTTTGGACAGAAAATAACATATTACAGCCATGCTGAAAACTACCTCAGTATTTTTCTTTTTCTCTTTCTTTTTTCTTTTTCCTTTTTCATTCCAACCCTTCCCTGGGTTTAGAATATATTTTAGCAGACATCAATGAAAAGATTGATAATCTTACTCTTTGTGATGCCAGTTAGAATATCTATAAATTTAGATACAGGCTCAGAGAGAACCATTATTAAAAAAAAAAAAAGTGAATACTTTTTAAAACTATGTACACTTGTTGCTTTAAATTAGCTGCTGAAACTTAATGTGCTTCAAGTTTTATATGTACTAGGATGCATACTGTCTGATTCCAACTTCTTGGGAAAAGATCAGTTTCTTTCTTAAATATTTGGGGACAGATTTACACATTCAAGATCATATGCATTAAAAAAAAAAAAAAAAGAAAAAAGTAATTACATAAAAGAGTAGAAGTCTTTGCAGTAGTACAATGAAAAGACAGTTTGTTACCTAAAGAGCCAAGAATGTTGTGTCTTAGTAGGTTTTAGTAATAATAGAAAACAACTGCAAACACCTTCCAGTTTAATGGAATAATATTTAGTGGGTGGAGCATTATCTACACTACAGTAGCTTTCTTTACACCACGGATGATTTTGCTGGGGTAAATCAAAACAATGACATAAATCTCTGAAGTCTTATTTATTGTTAGTCAAGATTATTGTATAGGACTGCCTGTATCTGGTTGTGTTTTTATAATAATTGCTATGGTAAAAGGCATTTTGTTAAGTTTTTATGATGTTTTCAGCTTGTTCTTCTTAGGCGGATTCCTTACTTGGCCATTATCTTGCTCTGAGAATGCAGAAGAAAACTACAGAACTACATTTATTAGTTTATTTAGATGACTACTTCTTTACCAATAACATCAGCTACTCCAGTCATGTTTCCTTCCTGTCACATTCAAACAACTCCTTGCCCCATTCTCTTCCTTTCATATAGCAGTTGAGGGACTCCAGAAAAAAACATGGTTGCCATGCCATCAGAGATGTTAGGAGCCCTGCTTCTGTGCCTCACCTTTCAGGTTTGCTTTTGCATTTACTTTTTTTTTTCAGTTCTGTTTATAATGATTCCTATCAACTTGCTTTCCTGAAACCTTGGCCAAGTTCTGACTGTTCAGTCTTTTTTCCTGCTTAAAGAAGTCTTTTCTGTGATGTAGATGATAATAAAAACGTACCTTCTCTTGTCTAAACCGGCAGTGAAAACTGGAATAGCAGTTTCTCTTTTTCTCCAATGGTATAATCTATTATTAGACAGTCTAACTTTCCAAACTGTACAGAAAAAGTTATATATCTTCTCTGCAGCATGGGAAACACAGTTTATGCCTCTGTCCTGGTTATGGCCTCCCCAATCTTTCAAACAGCATGGAAGTCTCTTACAAATTGAAAAAAAAATCATCTTCTTAAGAGAGAAATACTTCTTGGATTCTTAGCAAAATCCTTGCCTTCAAAATCACTGGGATATGTTGTCTTCTTTTTTTAACTGATACAATGAAACTCAACTTCATTGACCCCTAGAAAATGTTGTGTTTCTGTTGTGTTAGTGGGTAGATGAGTATGTTTACCATGTTTAAAAATATAATTTATAATTGATCAGTGACTTTGTTTTATAATCATTAATAGTTTAGATATTAGTTTAAGAGTGAGATAACAATGAAGAGTGCTCCAGTGTCAAGAGAGTTAGTGCCTCTTTCCTAAACTAACAAAACACTTGTGATGACTTAGGGTTTCTGTGTGTCTTTTTGCAGAACTGCACAGCATTGAAGCTTGGGGGGATTTTTTAATTTTTTTAATTTTTTTTTATCCTGAGAATGGAAATAATGAAAAAAAAAATTCCCAGTTCTCTAACAGTTATCTATTAATAGTGTTTCTAAATCTCACACCTACAGTCTCAGCCAGTGATTACCTCCTATTTCAACCCCTTCCTATTTGAAGTTTGCAGTATAAGCAATCCTTAAGGTAGCATTTGCATTTGCTGGCTGCTCCAGCACCCTGATGATTTCATTAATTTCTGTCTGAGGCTAAGGAGAGAGAATGGGGGTTTGTATTGACTTTTAACACACCTAATGTTTTTTATTAGCTCTATGTTGAGTCCAGCCATGTCATCATTGGAAATGCACATTCTGCGTTAAGATGTACTTTGTTTAATATGCATAAACCCAGGATGTCTACTACTGATTACTAGTGGAAGATGAAGATTAATATGTTATAAAAATGTTGTGTATCTTCCAAAAGCCAAACACACAACTGTAGTTGACACTTCATTAATGCATAATTTTAACCCTCACGTTATCCTAACTTTGCAGAATGCAAACTATTTGTTGTCTCTGAAACATCTTATTCTTCAAGGAGAAGTCTGATCAGTCACTTCTGTATCTTTTCCAAGGTTTTCTTCTTACTGTAGATACAGGAATTAAGAGATGATTTTTCAAATAGCATTACGTAAGGCTAGTCAAGGTAGCACAGCACATGGCTTGCAGCTGAAGGGAGGAAATTGCTTCATTAGAGCACCCGTCATTACATGTACTATTAAAGGGAAGGAAACATATTGGGAGCTTGTGTGGCTTTGTCTTGACCTCATCCCTATCTCAGCTATGCATTGACAAGCCTGGTTGCACAAGTTTACCATGAAAATCTTCTTTTCAGGGAATAGCCCTCTGACAACCACCAAAGAACAGGTTACCATCCTCCTTCAAGGCAATGCAATAGCATACTGCTTCTGCTCAGTGTCTACAGGATATAACATCGCAAGCCAGCCAGAAGCAAATAAATTTCAGAGACATTTTCAAGCCCTACTAACTGCTAAAATGCTATTTCAGATATTATTCATATTTGTTCAGGTGCCATTAGGTTCTGTGTGAAAAATCACTTGTCTAACACAGCTACCCATTTTACTTGGTTAAATGATGACTGGCAGGTTTTAGAAACTGGGTTCAGAGAATCAGGGAGCAAATTGCATACCTTGCTCACTGGGCATTCAGCCTGTAAATTATGCAAGGTAGGTACTCTTTTTAAAATCAATACTAAAAAGTATACAAAACTTGATTAAATAGTAATGTGTATGCACTTGGGCTGGTTTCTGTAGCTGAAAGTCATCTTATTGGAGTTGACAACAAAAATGTTTGTTTGAATCCTGAACGTTATTTGATTCTTTTCCCGTTTCTAATTAATGGAATCAGTTGTTATTGTGATGCTATGTTTCTATTTCAGAGTAGACAACTGTTTCTATTTCTTCAGAATTCCTTAGGCCCACACAGCAGTACTTGCTGTTTCTCCTTTGCTGCTGCTTATTTAAGCTAAGAAGTTTTAGTCCTGCAATCTTTCAACCAGGGAGTGAAGGCAATATTATATGATTTAAATGACCAGTCACAAAGCACAAATGTCTAATAAATTATCTGAGAAACCAATTCAGCAAATGCTCTGTAGGCTGGAATTTGTTTTCTTAAACTACCTGGGAAATCTTTGCTAATGGCTTATGTATTAGTGGACTAGATGAGCAGGTTTTGGACATCAGATAGCATTAAATAACTGAGCCAGTATTAACTATGATTCATCGGAGAACCAGAAATTCTTAGTGATATTATAATTCACTGACCTCTGATTTTTATATTTAATTGAAAATACAGATGTCAAAATAACAGCAGTATGTGCGTAGCCAGCAGCCTTACTCGCTTATAACTAATGTTTTCTGAAAACAAAACTACTCCATTGTCAGTCAGTATGTGAAGCAGTAATGTATATTCACTCACATAGCCTGTATTTTATTCATGGAACAGAGAAAACCAAACCCACTTCTAACCCAGTAGCAGCCTGGGTTTCATACCCATGGGGCTTGCTTTCTTCCAACAGCCCTTCTGCTCCTACTTTCCTCTCCTTGTGTCAGTTACTGGAACATTTTGGTGCTGGTGCTTTTAGTGCAGTGCAGGTCACCAGAGGTGTCGGTTATACATGTGAACAGAAAGCAATGCAGAAGCTATGCCTTAGATTTCACCCGCTGCTAAAATGGGATGCAACTGTTAGACAGGTTGTTATATACTGTACCTCTTGCTGAGGATTTACAGTGGTGACATGGGCTGCTGCTGATAACGCACACAATTATGTTGGCACTCTAACAACACATTCCCAGTCATACTTTGAATTTCCCCTCTCCCTCCTGTGTTTTTTTCATAATCATCTCTTAATTTGGTTTATAACCATTTAGGTCTACCTTATGTCATGCACTCACTTCCATATTTCTTACTTCTTTGTAGCATCAGTGACACTCACTTTCTCTTGATAATAATCAGTGGCAATTCATAGAATCATAGAATGGTAGGGGTTGGAAGGGACCTCTGGAGATCATCTAGTCCAACCCCTCTGCCAGAGCAGGATCACCTGGGGCAGGCCACACAGGAACATATCCAGGTGGGTTTTGAAAGTCTCTAGAGAAGGATACTCCACAACCTCTCTGGGCAGCCTATTCCAGTGCTCTGTCAGTAAAGAAGTTTTTCCTCATGTTGAGATGGAACTTCCCGTGTTCCAGTTTGTGCCTGTTGCCCCTCATCCTATCACAGGGTACCACTGAGAAGAGATTGGCCCCTTCTACTTGACAGCCACCCTTCAGATATTTGTAAACTTTAATAAGATCCCCTCTCAGGCTTCTCCAGGCTGAACAGCCCCAGGTCTCTCAGCCTTTCCTCATAAGAGAGATGTTCCAGTCCCTTAATCATCCTTGTAACCCTTCATTGGACTTTCTCTAGTATTTCCCCATCCCTCTTGAACTGGGGAGCCCAGAACTGGACACAATATGGTTCCCACTTCGTAATTTTCATAATTACTCCAGGAGCTCTGCTTTTTCTAGTTGTTACGCTACTTTGTTAATTTTGCATGTGGGTTTTTACCTTCTTCCAAGGGAGAAGCTTCTTAGATAACTCTGTATTTCTTTGACCAGTTTTCCCAATAGTTCTTTTGTGGATACATTAATTGCGGTGCCCAAACCTTTGCAACCTAACTATCCTGCCTTTGGAGGGCAGTTTATGGTCTACTTTTATATTTCTCTTTCCTTTAGCAAGCCATTCCTTGTGAAACATTAACCCTTAAACCTTACACTCACCAGTTTTCCGTCAGACATCTTCCTTGCATAGCTTTGGCCTTGGTCTCTTCTTTTTAGCTAGTCAGTTCACTTCCAAGGAGAATTGTGTTCTTCCAACTGGACATTATTTGGAGGATCCCCAACTCTTTCAAAACTTAGTAGATCCACACTACTCTTCCTTCTTTGCACAGCTTTTGCCCTACAGGCTGGAATTGTTAATTTTTTTTTATCATGGCACCTTCTGGAACTAATTGCTGGTAAATTTGAGGCACCACTTACAACATTTTGGGCCTAAAATTGTGTGTACTTCAGTAGTTTTACCTCACTATAACCCCAGATAAATGTGAGAGACAGGCATCTGAACCAGGTCTTTTAGAAGTCTCTGTTCTGTGTAGCTGTTTGTTTCAGCTTTGTAATTTTATTTATTTTGCTGTAGAAAACCTCAGTTTAGAACACAAATAATGGAAAAAATACAATTGCTGTACGTAGAGTTTCATACACATCTTAAAATCAGCGCAGGAGATATTCTATGCTTTGGAAAGAAGACTCTTTACAATTTTTTTTTTTTTTTATTTTATTTTAAACATGAATACTAGCCTGATTGTATTTAAACTGCAATTACAGATACAGTTCCCACCTGGCTATGAACAGTATAAGATTTGCTGATTTGTTTGTTTGTAACTGCAGGTACATAGGGTATGTACACTGTTTACTGACACCTTTCCTGACAGCAGCGATAAGCTGCCTAGGCTGGCGAGAGTTCACCTAGCAGAAGGTGAAAAGATGAAAGGTTGTTCTATAAAATGCAAACTGAGAAGCTGTAACATAAACAGAACTGCTCTCAAAGAAATACTGGTTCCTGCCTCTGCACAACGTTATACTTTAAGGCTGTAATCCACATTTTATGCAGATAGTCACTCAATTTACATCTGAACACAAACAGCTAAGAGGGACCTGAATCCTGATCTCCCCAAGTTCCATTCTGCCCAATAATTAGGTCACTTCTAGGTCATCTTTTGTCTTTGTTAAATAGTGAAACGTGGTTTAGAAGGTCTGATAAAAGCTGTGGGACTTTAATTACTGGATATTCTGTAGTTTTGTGCCATGGGACATCCAGTGCAATGTATCTCCCCATTTGACTGGAGTTGGACTGTGTTTAGAAAGTAGTGAACACCAGCTGTGATCAAAAACAGTAAAAAAGTAAATATATTAAGTATAATTTTTGGGATGCTGTCATTTTTAGATTCTGAATGAGGCATGCTGTTACACTTCAAATCTTCACTACTGAGCTAAGCATCAATGTGATTTCAAACACTGATGTGGCAAAAATAATGGTAGTATTCAGACCTGGACATGGTACTCCAGGTGCGGTCTCATCAGAGCAAAGCAGAGGGGCAGAATCACCTCCCTCGACCTGTTGGACACACTTCTTTTGATGTATCCCAGGGTACTGTTGGCCTTCTGGGCTGGTAGCACTCATTGACCTCTCAGGTATAGTTTTTCATCCACCAGTACCCCCAGGTCTTCCTCTACAGGGCTGCTCTCTATCCCTTCATCCCCTGGCCTCTATTGATACAGGGGACTGCCCCAACCCAGGAGGAGGACCTTGCACTTGGCCTTGTTGAACCTAATGAGATTCACACAGGCCCAGTTCTCAAGCTTGTGCAGGTCCTTCTGGATGGCATCCCATCCCTCTGATGTGTAAACTGCACCACTCAGGTTGGTGTCGTCTGCAAACTTGCTGAGGGTGCACTTGATCCCACTATGTCATTGAAGAAGATATTAAACAGCACTAGTCCCAGTACAGACCCCTGAGGGACACCATTTGTCACTGATCTCCATCTGGACATCAGGCCATTGACCACTACCCTCTGAATGCAACTGTCTAATCAATTCATTATTCACTGAACAGTCCACCCATCAAATTCATATCTCTCCAGTTTAGAAAGAGGGATGTTGGAGAGGACTGAGTCAAAGGCCTTACAAAAGTCCAGATAGACAACATCCATAGCTCTTCATTTGTCCACTGAGGTAATCACAGCAATAGGAGGCCACTAGTTTGGTCAGGCAGAACTTGCCCTTGATGAAGCCATGCTGGCTGTCTCAAATCACCTCCCTGTCATCCAGGTTGCTTAGCATAGCTTCTAGGAGGACCTGTTCCATGATCTTCCCAGGCACAGAGGTGAGGCTGATAGATCAGTAATTTCCCAAGCTCCTCCTTTTTACCCTTTTTAAAAATGGGTGCAATGGTTCTCTTTTTCCAGTCACGAGGGACTTCCCAGGACTTTTCAAGTATCGGGGAGAGTGGCTTGGCAGCTACATTAGCCAATTCCCTCATGACTCTGGGATGCATTTCATGAGGTCCCATGGACTTACATATGTTCAGATTCCTCAGGTGGTCACAAAACTGATCTTCTTTTACAGTGGGAGGGACTTTGCCTGCCTGGTCCCTGAGAAGATTTTCTGTTCCTGTTGTCTGCATTGTTTTCCTGGCTTCCAAAAGACTAAAAATTCCGAGAACCCTTCATCTCTCATCTTTGCTTCTGTTTCTTCTCTGATTCTGTCGCTTCTTGTGCAACTTAGTCTTTTCATTGTCATGCACTCATTTCTTGTCCATCATCAGACCCAAAGAACTGGGAGTGAAAGCAGGATTTTGAACTTCTTACAGGTTCTCAGTACTTTCAGATCTTCCCTTCTCCCTTTCTCCTGCAATCTTATCTCCTGGATCATCTTGCCAAAACCACAACTTTACTTTGCACTCTGCCAGTGATGCCAGCCTTCATTGCTGATTACTCCGTTTTTTATTCAGCCACCTTCATGCTTTCTCCCATGTTGCCGATTAGGCTTGAGAGGAGTTCCCCATAAAAACCTATAAATCCACTAAGTCTTGTTGCTATCCCTGAAGTTCACATCTGTGCCATGTCTATAGGGAGCCCAGCAGTGGTTAGTCACGGGGTGGACTGAAACTCTTGCATTTGTAATAATCAGGAACACTTTGCCTTTTGCTCTTTACTACTGTGCATTGACCTGATCTTTTTATGTCATTCATGTGTGGTGTCGGATCGAATGGGGCCCTAATTTAGGCATCTACATGTTACTGTAATTAATTAGAAACTCCATCCTTTGTTAATTTTGACAACTGCTAAGAGGCTGAAGGGCCGTTGCGCTACTATCTGTATAAATATAAAAATGCAAAACACTGAAGGTTGTCCACCGAAGTCAGGTTCTGTAGGCTGGTATATTAGCATGTAGCTAGTGATCTGATGTATTCAGACTTTTATGTTTCCGTAACAGAAGTAGTCTCTGTTTCAGGGATGAGAAAAACAGTGGCTTTATAATGGTAGGAGGTACCAGTAACCTCCAAAAGCATGTCTGTGTTCATCAATTACAGGATATTGAAACAGGAGAGCAAACTCAGTGTTAAGGGCAATGAAGTGGGAGAGTTCTTGCTGTACTGGCCAAGAAAGAGGGGAGAGCATGTCTGAGCCCTCCTCTTTGTCTGAGAGGAAGAGTAACATACCTTTGACTCTTAGTAATGGACTTCCTTATTTTCTGGCTACACTTTCATGTCCATGAGCTTTCTCAGTTCCTTCTGAAGAGTCACCCACATGATGAGTTTTCTTACCAAAACAAAAGAGGAATGGAAATTTCCTCCTCCTTTGTAATTAAACATTTTTCAGTTAGGTTAACTAGTCTAGATTAGATGGTATTAATCCAGTGAAATGATACAGAGTAGCATGCACATACTGAACTAAACTGATGTAATACCTGATAAAGTATATACCAAAAAGACTTGTCTAATTTGTTTAAATGACACAGGTAAAAATGCAAAGCTGTTTTAATTAGAGATACTGTTAAATTTTAAACATCAGATAGATAATACAGAATATGTTGATTTAAATTTGAGAGGGGTTAGCAGATGAAGTTTCTCATTTCTTATAGAGAAATTTTAAAAAAATGAGTAGTGAATTAATTAAATTTAATTTTATTTGTGCCTTAACAATGTATTTCCTGACTGTCACACTACTTAAAAGAAACTGTAGCTAATCTTACCTTGGTTTATGTACTTAATTACCCATTAACTTTTTTGAGCTCCTTTCTTCAAACAGCTCAGTAAAAGTTTCCCATTTTTCTGATTTTTCATAGTAACCTGGTTCCAGTGGGTTGATTGAGTACGTGAATAATGACGTCATTCTTCTGCTTCAGAGATATATTTAGATACAGACAATAGTTGGGATGGTATACAAAGATCACTGACTGTCATGCTGACAATGTTACTTCATTGTCTCACTGTGATTTCCCCTCTGTCTATTATGCATGTATTCATGTATTGCACTTGTCCTTGCCTGGTAACCTCTGAGAGGTAGAGATTTCCAGTTTGTGCAGCATCTGCACAGTACCATCACAGTGGATTTCTGCTCTATGACTCAGGCATTTTGACAATATAAATAACAACAGAATGGTTTGGCATCTTAGTTGCAAAATATGAATGAAATTTAGGAGTATGCATGAGTAACTTATACCAGAAGTGATAGGGGTCTGTTCAAATCATGCCAGAATTGAAAGTAGAATATAGAAATTTAGAATTTCATGATTTCTATGCAAGACCAAAAAAAACCAAACAAAACCCCCCACCTTCTTTTCACCACAGTAATGCAGACTGTTCTAATTTTTAACATGTGGCATAAAAGGCCTATGGAACTGGACTTGCATCTCCAAAATATATGAGGAAGCTTCTACAGAAGATAAAATGTAAATAATAACTTCAAAATGCCTTATTTGTATACTTATGCTTTGACTTCATTTTAGTTAGATTTGAAAGTGAACAAAAGTTTCAGTTTCACCTAGTAACTAAAACAAGAGTGTGTAAAATTAGGCAACTTTGTTTCTTTTTCCATGGAAAGACTTATTTCAGAAGAGAGTAAATAAATCCGTCATAGTGAAAATAAACAACATTTTGTTGGAGATGAGGATTATTACATAGATGATGCAATGATCTGTACATTTCCTTGTTTTGTAAGAGTCATTTGAATGTGTTTGCCTTGCCTTGAATTAGTTAAAGGGGCCATTTCTTTGCCACATTTATCAATCCTTTTATCCTTTCACTTCCATAAATGCATACAGTGACTCACTACAAGAGGCAACTGAGTGAGCTGTACAATGATAAATTTTTCTTGTTAGGAGAAATTACATTCACTAACTTGAGCTACTTCAGCATGAAATTGAAAAAGAATCATTTTGTCTTAATTTACATTCTTGATTCAATGAGAAAAATGTAGATCAGGCCAAGAAAACGACATAGCCATTTCTTAAAAAAGTAAAGGTAAACTGAAC
>WTSP01000694.1:52500-75000 GCA_025331215.1 Actenoides lindsayi | reverse complement strand
ATTTTCTATAACAAATTTTCTCTAGTTATTGGCGTGGGTTTTTTTCTTTAAATTGAAATCACATTGTTCATTTGAAGGAATTATCGTGACCACTGCCTTTTTTTTTTTTTCTGAATGGTCCAGAGATACAGGCCCAAGTTGAGAGCAGATGGTGGTGCTGTTAGACACAGAGCATTCTCTACCCTGATGAATCAGTACTTTGAATGTTTTACACCATGAAGAATGGACTTAAAATTCATCCATGCCCATTTCATATTTGTTATCCTTTGCATGTAGATGTAAATGTCCAAATAAAACTTGCTATGATGATGGCAATACAGGTTTCTAGACTGTAACTCGACAGTACAATGAACTTGAACTGGCATACCTGTGATAGTTTAATTTAGTCTTGGTGGCAGTAGTAGGGAAGGTGCATGCACCAGCACATGGAGCATCACTCTGAATCCTTGGGAGATTTGAAAGATGGTCCTTCCCTTAATCTTGATCTTGGGAATTGTGCCTACTGCATTAGCCAGCTCTGATGACATCAGGAGGCACTTCGGTGGCCTATCTGTGTTTCTGGGAATCTTGCCGTAGCAAAGCCTCAGCAGAAAGTCAAATGATCCTAAAGTTGGTGGGGACAGGGAAGTCAAGGGGCTGTGTGGTGGTGAAATACAGGGTTATGGAATGCAGAGAGTTAATTGAGTGGAGAGAAAGTAAGCTGAAAAAATAAGGACAGCATGATTATTATAGGAATAGTACATATAGTTCTCCATTTAAAATGGGTTGAAGTTTTTTCACATTATAGCTAGGATTTAAATATATCATATTCTCCCCCACATTAACTGCTTGAACATGGAATTAATTGTTTGAGTATTTAAAATGTAAATTGGCTAATGATTTCTTAGTTTAAAACTAATTTTGAGTGAATTCTTTTGATAATCCTGTCAAGCATTTTTAGTTCTGTGTGATTTTGCAGCAGAAGCAGCCTATTTTCTGCTGCTTGCTTTATTGTTCAAACTTTTTGAAACATGGTGTCCGTACTGCAGCTGAAGGCATTCAAAAAACATGTGTCTTCTGGCTGTGACTCATTTTTCCTCACCAACCATGAGGTTTTGTTTTCCTAGCCATGGCTAACTCCACATATTCTATCTAGGAAATTTCCACATCTAAAGGCTGTCTTGCATAATAGCTGACGTTTCATTATTCTCGGTGGAATTTAAGTCATAATTTAGGTAATATTTTCTTCCTAGTATGCAGGCTATGTTAGGAGATAGGAACTCTTCTGTTAAGGCTTAGATCACAAGCTGTTCTTAAAGATGGCAGCTGGCTCCACTTGCATGTCATAGGGGCTGGTTTCAGAGGACCTTTTCCTGGCTTAGATGGCTTCTCTGTAATGCAAGAAAAATGAACTGTATGCACTTTGTTGATTAAAAGAATCTGAAAGAAGAAACTAAGAAGAGGGAAATGAAACTGCAGGTTTCCACATGTACATGAGCAAATAGAGAATTAAAGGAGAGAGACAGAACCGTGATGGGAGAGTTGAGGAGGAAGCCATGGAGTTTCAAGGATGTACATTTGAGAGCAGAAAGAGCTGCCATCGTCAAGATCAGAAATTCAGTAAAAACTCAGCTTGTGCCGCAAAAAGACCCAAGTGACCAATATGCTTTTTTGCTGCGTCAGAGAAATTCCAATTACATGACTGCTGTTTGATGCTACGGCCACTGGATGACATTACTGCAGATAATGAAAGATGTTTGTGTGTCCCCTTTCCTTCCATTCATTACCACACTTATAATCCTGCTTAAGTAAAACTGTAACTTTCTTTTGTTTCTATTGACAACACTTACCATTTAAAATAATACAGCAATTTATATTATCCTAGGTTAGTACTTCACATTCTTAAGTTAACTTCATGTAATTTTTCTTTGAGTATACACATGGAACAGTGAGAAGTCAGTCCCCTTGTGCTGCTTGCGAAGAAAATGGATGGCAAAGAAAAACCATATTACATATATTGATAATAACATTCAGAAGTATGAATCTAGGGAGTAAAAATGTGGTATACTCAAAACCTATAGCAGAACTTCCTAGGAAGCATCTTTGATGCACCGGTATGGTACATCAGCCTGCACTAAGCCCATTTTGATAGTGATTGTGATGCACAGACTCACATATCCTGATATTAATCCTCTCGGGTGCTAAATATCCCAGAATGTAAATTAGGAGATACCTGCATACAGCCAAGTTTGCTACTAGAACCTTCTCTTAATGCCTTACTCTGTTATTGTTGGGCTGGTTTTCACTGCTTTTAAAGAGAGGCCAAAAATCTGTCTTCAGATTTTATGTGTGAATAGATATGTAAAATATTCTTTAAACTTTTGGGTTTATATTGTTGAGTCACAATAGATGCATGAGAAATTTTACACTGCAAAACTTAATTACACTTCCACTGAATCGCCCCTCAATCTTCTTGAACATGTTTTCCAAACTATTGCAGAGTCTGTGCACTCTGTTTATCCAATGCCTAGTGCTATGTTCTGTAATTTTATCGGAGTTTTTCCTCTTTAATGATTTCCCTAATAAAAAAACATAAAATTAAAAAAAAATCTTTTAGCAAGGCTTCATGTTCTCTAATTGTTTCTGTATAATGTGATGAGCAAATATCTTACTGTGTTTCTTCCTTTTTATGATTAACTGCTGTAAGTGTCCTAAGGGCTTTTCCTATCCTTCCTATCCTTATAGGCCTTTTATATCCACCTGAGGCTTAATAGAGAAACTTCAGTTTGAAGAAGAAGAGCTTTCTGTGGCAACGTAAAAGAATGGCACAAAATATTGAATCTTTTTTACACATAGGCCAATGATCAGACAAGTGCTGTAAGGGCTAACTGTAACTTCCAACAGTCCCTGTGATGTGAATGAGATGTGAAAGATTCCTCAAGGCAGAAACTGCTTTTTTCTTACTTTGCCTTTTCTAGGGATGACCACTAATTGCTGCATCTCCCACTGCTACAGGTTGGAGATACCTGAATAATGATATTGAATCCACTTTGTTCATAACTTTGTTATTCTTCTCAGTCCTTCTCCTGCTTCCTGTACTAGACTCCAAAATCTCCTTAGATCCTCAGACAGTACACTCTTTCTCCATGTTTGTTCAAAACGTGCAGGGGGCATCAAGGGTACAGGTTCAGCCTGGGGCTCACCGTGCTGAGGCAGGCCATCCTGTCTCTTCACCAGCACTGTCAGTGACTTCCCAGCTAGCAGCCCCACAGCCTTTGGTGCACTGCAAGTGCACAGCCAGGGTTAAGCGCCTGGAGCTAGCCAAGCCTTTCAGAAATATTCCTTAAAGCCAAAAACCAGTTTTAAAAGAAAAAAACTGCTCTGAAAGGCCAAGTGGTAAATCTAAGATGCCCAACAAGTCCAGGAATAGCCTCAGTTCCTCCTCAGAGAATGGTGACCTGATTTACTGAAGATAACAAGCTATCCTTTTAACAGGTTTGAAATATTATAATCTATCAACACTGTTATCCAGTATTGGCATATCATAAAAGATGATGAAGGAACAACTTTTAACTCTGTATTTAAAATTCATTTATGGATTTTCATTCTCAAAATCCAGTGAGAATTTTGTTGATGCCAAATGGCTTTACAGTGAAAGAAGAAAAACCAACCAAAACACAAAAGAACATTGGTAGGACCAGATAGAAGTTAAAGGAGATGCAGAAAAGTCAGATAAAATACAGAAAATCAAAGTAGAAAACTTCCTTTAGTTTTAAATTCAAGGGTTTTTTTCTTAAAAAGTGTGGAAAGCAAAGGTATCCACACTTGCATGCATTGTTTCCTAGATAGTAAAGGACAAATGATTGAACATAGCTAAATGTGTGGGAACTATTTTATACTTGGAAATTTAGCTTTTTGGTTTAGCAGTTTGGATACCAAAGGTAATTTGATAGGAATTTTCAACATTTTATGCATACTAAGCACTCTCCTTAAAATCAGGAGTAGTATTCTGAACTGAAACTGTGCTTTGAGACTCGGATAACATACTTCTGAGACAACTGGCAGAACTGGGCATAGTCCTATTCAAGGTTATTAATATTTATCATTAATCTGATAGTGAGTTCTTAAAAATCTGATCTTCCTATAACTCTGTAATTTTTCCTTCTTGACCTCTGCTTTGATTGTGACATACGTTAAGAAAGTAAAATACTTTGGAAAGAAAACCAGAGGAGAAGGAATGCTCTATGTGGTTTTGTTCACTGCAGTTTTTGACAGAGGGAGCCGTGGTCGGTGTCTTGAAATCTGACCAAAAATGTGTGTTACTTTTGCACGGAACATCTGTTGATATCTTCGATGAGACTTTAAATAATTTTATATGCTTTCACTGCTCTGGTTCCCTTGTGAAAAACATAGGAAAGAAGAGATCTAACAGAAAAAAAAGGAATACACAAAGATTGATTTTCAGAATTTTTTGAATAAAATTAATCTTTTTATCTTCAGTCTTTCTTCTAACAGTTATTTAACTTCTGTGTATGACAGGCCAGACTCCAGTAATTTTTCAAACTGGCTGCTGAACATCTCTGTGATCCCAACTCCCTGTCTATTTATTCAGTTTTGTCATGTCTCCAGCTCCCATAACCATAAGGTCCATATTATTATACTCCAGTTAATATTTCTTTATTTCTTACAATTAATTTTTTAATTTTTTTTTTCCATTTTAATCCTTTTTTTCCTTTTTCTGTATGATGAGGTAAGAGTTTTTATCTAAAAATGAAGCCCCAACTTACTCCACAAACTTATATGTTTGGCATATTCTTTGGAAAATTTATGTAGGTGTGATTTTTTTTCTCCAAGACAATATAGGTTCAAGCTCAGTCTCTTCAACTACTATATTTCAGATACCTACTTTAATATGGAGATCTTGCTTGCTCTTACTATTAAAGCTGTTCTGTTGGCACTGCTGTGGTATTTCTATATGTAGGTCTAATGGAGGCTTAGTGTCCTCAAGTAATACAGTTCATATTAATCTTCATTGTTTTCAATGACCCAGTATCCACAAATAGGAGGAGTTCTGTATTCACCCCATCTCTATTTCTCACCTATTTTCTGAACTGAATGGTAATGTAAAGGTCTTCTTGTCTGTGCTGCAGTTGAGGTGTTACTGCAGGCTTGTCTCTTTACTTTCTTTTTCTTCCAGGTTGCTAAGGTCTGTAGTATGTGTTAGAGCACCCCCTGCCTACTGATGCTCCTCTGACCACTGTGTGGTTCAGGATCTTATGGCACAATAAATTGAAATGTGAGTTCTTGTGTTGAGTGAGCACATTACAAGAGCTGGTGCTGTTAGCTCTCAACTGCCATCTGAGACAAATTCCAGCTCTGTGAGTACTTCTTTCCTGTATTAGGAGGTAAAGTAAAAACTAAGCACTGTGATTACTGCGTTGGATATGACCTGAACAGAGTAAGGAAAAGATCCTTGCAGAATCTTGGCTAGAAGGTAGTAGCTAGGCAACCTAGCTCTGAGCTAAAAAGGAGCATGCTGAGACCCGTCTCCCTTTCAGGTTATTGCTCTGTTCTCCATCTATGTGCTGCTAATTTCATAATACACCAGGCAAAATATGATTGCAGGCAGAAGTTTGCAGAGCACTAGATATTTTTCAAGTGCATTGAGTCGCCACTAGTCTCTAGTTTAGCTTTCATTCTTTTCCACAGACTCTTGTTCATTCCTTAGATCAATTCTTCACTTGTTTTTCAAAAATTAATATGTAGGATTAAGTCACATATTACTTCTTAATACATTTTTCTCATAATCAATTTGTGAGGTATAGATGAACTTCTGTTGAAAGATAATGTTATTAAAAATTTGCTTGTGTTTGCATTGTTTCCTGTGGGAAAAACATTTTTTGCCTGGTAAGTATCATTAAAGATTTTCCACTAAAACTTCCACTTACAAGTTACTAGACTTAATACAGGAAATGAGTCTCTATTATTGAGACTTCAGATTAAGGGGTTTTCTCTCTTCTGATCAGTCATTGTGAAACTTAACTTGAAACATTTCAGAACAGTGGGCAGTATTTAGCAGTCAATAATAGTGAATTGAGAGTGTGATCCTTGCAGAATAAACGAAGCAGTCAGACATAACAGGGAATGTGATTTTCATAAATAAAAAAAATGTGCTCTGACTATAAAACTGGAAGCCAGAAACTTGTAGCTGTTACATTGCCTTGCTGAGCAGCTGTAAAGTTTAACGTGTAATAATGTAAATAAGTAAATTTTAATTTAGGAGGTGATTAAGAGGTTGAAGAGATTTGTAGGTCATCCCAGATCAGAATTGTCCCACATAGATCTTTTAATTGCAAAAACACTAGCTACTAACCAGGTTTCTCACATAGGTTTGTGTTGATACAGAATTTTGAAGCTGTAAATATTACACTACATCTTTGTTTATTATTCCACCTACTGTCTCAGAGCACTAAGTTGTACATTATGCGTCAAAACATCTTCTGTTCTTTCAGAATTCTTAGGGAGGCAATGCGATGTAATTCATTATGCCCCGAAGATAAACAGTACCTCTTGACCTTTTCAAGAAAAGTTGCAATATTTTCTTATTCCAGAATGTAATATGGTACTGAGCCGATATCAATGTGATAAGATAAATGTTTCCTTTTCTAATGTAAACCAGAGCGCACTACATTTATATAAAAGTCTTGGGGGATACTCAAAGCCTCCAGATAAAAAGGGGCAGCTTGGCTATTGTGTCTGCATTTTTGAATTCTCAGTCTCAAAGCACTGAGAGCAAACTGCATCCAGTCTTGAAGACGATGACTGGGATCTTCAGAAGTGAACAGATTTTTGTGTTGCCCAATTTAGGATTATCCTAAGGAATTGTCAAGAAAATTAAAAAGTATAGGATTTGTTGCCACTAAAAACAAAACACCACACATACACCAAAAAAAACCACAAAAAAAACACCCCACCCTCAAACAAACAAACAAAAAAACCACCACCACCAAGAACAAAAAAAGACTGTAAACACCTTTCCTCTCAGTCTCAGTACTAGGATCTTTTAACATGTCCTGGCTGAAGCACAAGCCAGTGCTACACTGTGCACTGTGTAGCAAACTTGATTTTTTCCTATACTAAAAGGTATTTCAGGAAATGGAAGACTAATGAGGAGTATTTTTTTTTTATCTCATTTCTTCTTCTACATTCTCTGCTGTTGTTCAGAGCACCATTTCCTTTTAGTCTCTTGGCTATTCTTTATTTAAATGTTACCTTTCACACGGCATGTTTCTGATGGATGAAGTCAGTTGTGGGCAAATGTGGTCACTGCTGTGGAGTGGGGCTCTGAACATGGCCCTGTCACCCGCTTCCAGTTTCCCTTCTGCCTGCAGGGCAATGCCCCACTCCAAAGGAAAAAGGACATTTTGCTTGATAGACTTTGCCCAAATGTTAGTGCTATCCCAGTCTCTTCTTTACTGGCAAATCTCCCTCCCAATGGCCTCATTTACTTAATATGTTAAATGTTTTTGTATGCAGGTCAGTATTCTGCTTTATGTGTGGCATGTAAAAAAATCTCTGTTACTCATGTATATTTTATTCAGAGGAAAGAGCAGCTTTAACTGGAATTAGTATCACATGTAAAATAACATGGTATGCTTTAAAATCAGTTCATTGTTAAAAAGGATTTACTTCTGCTGTTGTTGCATTCAGGACTTCATAGATACTCTGAACGGTTACTATGGTAAGCAAAACAGTACTATTACACTATAAAGCAGTAACATCTTTTAACCCCTTCAGACTGGAAGTAGGACTATTTTAAACATACCAATCACAGCATATGTTAGATTCAATATATACAAATATATATATACAAATACAGGAGAAAAGAACAATAAAAAACAAGGACAAGAAGAAGTGAAATATTATTAAATCACTCAGTTTTACGTACATATCTTGTTAATGCCATCTACTTCTGGACTTTTTTGTTTGTTAATTTTGAAATTTATTTAAGCTTAAGCAAGAGTCTTAAAATCTGACAAAATTTAGGGAGGGAAAAGATTACGGCCTGTATTAGGAATCTAACTGAAAAGAGCAAGTTTTGAGGGAAGATTTTAAGTTCTTAAGTGAAGAGAAAAGATGAAGGAAGATGAGCCTGCCATGTAGGTCAATGTAAGGAAACCCTTGGAGTCACCCAGGGAAGAAGAAGACCATAAGCAGAAAAGGAAAACTGACACATTAGAAGGAAAAAATGAAGATGAGGTTTTTCAGGGGTCAAGTTGACTAGGACTTTGAGAATAAAGAATTTGAATTTCATTTGAAAACAAATCATGTGTTCACCAGGGAACCAAGCGGAATGTACGAATTAGACATTCTTTATACTGGAAAGAGAAACAATTGCAAGCTAATGAGTTTTAGAGGCAAAGAAGTTAGATTTTGTGTCAGCAGATGTGCAGTCATGCTTCTTACTTGGATACAGTTATCTATTCAGTCCGCATTTGTGCCAGTTGTACGTATCTGCACTAAAGACAGTAAAAATTTTATTGCAGCATAAAGGAATAGAATATATATATTTTTTGTGTGTATATATGTATTTAAGTTTATGCAGCCTGTATCCCTTAGTAAAGGAAAGGAGCGCACTGAGGCAGAAACGGTATAAATGACTTGGCAAAGTGTTTACCACTCAGTCTGTAGCTTATCTCCTCACTCATCATCAGGACTAGTTAAATGATCTCTTATCAAATTCGTTCCACAGCTGTCAGTACCTGCAAGCGTATAAACAGACAGTAACGGGCTACATTCATTTAGTTGTTCCTGCAGATGACTATGCTGAACTTCCCTTGAATATAGAAAAAGGGCATTTTAATCTCCAAAACCATCCATCTGGCATCTTCCATTAACATTAAGCACAAATGGAGGAAGAAAAAAAAAAAAGGAGAGAGCATAGTTGTTGTCCAGAATCATTTCCATCTGACTTGAGGATCCTACAAAAATTTTAACCACTGGTGGAACATGCCCCATTCAGGTTAACTGTCTCTGCACACCCCGTCTTTGTGACTCATGACAGAGTGGAGTTTGTCTGTGCCTTGAATTTCACTATTGCCTTGCATTTCTTCCTTACTAGACTGAAGTGATTTAAATCTGTTTGAAATCTGTATATGGTTGGATATTGTTTAAAATGAGCTACAGTGTGAGTAGACATGATAGACTGACAGATGAACACATAAAGTAATCAGCAAGGGCAGGATTTAATTGCAGCTAATTTGTACTGGTTGAACACCTCTCAGCATAAAATATATTTTATACTCAGTTATATTTATAATGTTTTGGACAATCAACATATGGTAAAATTTAACAGTATAACCATTTAATCTAACACAGATTTGATCTGTCCTTTCTTTACTTGTCAGAAGCTTTTATTCCTTTCTATATGGAAAACAGTTTAAGAAATGCAAGTCTGGATGCAGGAGCAGATCTCTTCCTATCTTTTGTACTACTAATTATTTTGAGGATGCCTTAAAGGCCACCATGTGTAATGTTGAATTTCCTCTGTTCCCAAAACCTTATTCAGGAAATTTACTGAAGCTGTATTACGGTATGGGTGAATACTTATGGCTTGTGATAGGTTAGATACAGCATAGTAAATTATGACTTTGTGAATGTACATTGCTGAATCCCCTTCTTTGTTTTTAAGTATAAATGCCCTTCTTATCATTCATTTTCAGTTTTTTAAAGACTATGTTGTTGAAGCTTTAGCTGTAATTATTTTGTCTTCTTGTATCACCTAGAAGAAAAAGGAACTAAAATGAAACCAGAATTCTGCTATGCCAGAAATAACATGGGGTAATATATTTGCAAAACTTAAAAAATATTTTGTAGAACAGATATTACCGCTCAATAAAGAGTTGCAAGAGAGGCTGTTGATTCCTAGAAATGCAGAAATATTAAGAAAACTTTGTCCAAAAAAAAGTCATATTCTGGAATGGAAAAGCTCGGGTTGATACTGTTTTCAGTTGGCAAAATTTCAGGAATTCCTTCTTCCAACAATTATGTTGATTGGTAGAGGTGAAAATTGTTAGGTTTTTTTTGAACTTGAGTTTCATTGCAAAATGGCTACTTGGGAATACTATTAATTCACCTTGTGATATATCTTGTCTTGCAAGATGATGGAAAACCTTGAGTGTATTCCATGTGTCCAAATTTCAAGGAATGGTGCCTATTAGGTCAGTGAAAGCACTCACTTTGTACTTATGGAGTCTGCCAATGCTTGTTATAATGAAGGGAGTATCTAGAATACTTCAACTGTGTCAGATTGGTCAAAGAAATACTTGCCTTGGAGATTAAGGAAGTCAGTTTAAGTAAAAATAATTGATTTTCCTGAGTAGCATAATTATCTCTAGTCACTAGAATATGTATTCTCAATGATACTGTGCTGACATGATTGTTATACTCTTATTAATACACAAGTCTTTTCAAATGCCTTCAAGTCAAGAAGAAAATTAATCTCTCTTCAACATTACTTCCATTGTTTTTATTTTGGTGTTATTCAATGGTGATTTGCTTTGCACTTGCAAAAATATTTTTAAATTGTCTTTAATTTACAGTGTTAGTCCATGTAGTCTTTCTTTAATTCACATTTTCTTGGTGTCTTTTTAGCAATGAATAGATAATTCAGCTAATCTTCCTAAATCTTGATGCAGAAAATTTTAAAGAAAAATATCAAGGATTGTTAAATTTTAAAGAAATCATTAGGTATTTTAATTTTCACAGTAACCCCCTTTTTTTTTTTTTTTAAATTACAAAAAAAAAAAAAAAAAGAAAAAAAAGAATAAATTACAAAAGTCATTAGTGCTTGAGGTGTTGAGCCTTTTTACTCTGTTCACTTCTCTCTGTGCAAATCACACATGGCCATAGCCACTGGTGATATGCCAAAAGCTTTGCAGTGTTCCCTATCATCTGGTTGCCAGACTCCCGCAGCAGCTTTGCTGAATAGCCTGCTTGCTCCTTTACCCCCAAACAGAGAGAGATTTAGTGGCAGCACTGAGAGTTGGAGCACTCTTGGAGCTGGTGACTAACCTGAGCTCTGAAAAGTACTTTCTCTGCAGACTTTGTCAAATTACATAACTCTGAATTCTTAGTTTCAAGTGCCTAAATATGAAGATGAAAAATACCATCAACCTTATTAGAATTTACAGAAACTATAATACAGTACTATTTTTGTGGGTTTGATTGACAGACAGGAACTCTAGAAACAAATGCTTTGCAGTCAAATCTGGTTTCTTCCCCCTGCTTCTTTGATATAAAAAAAAAATCAAAGTTTTTTTTAAAACAGTGGCTGTTTTTAGAATTTTGACTTCAGAAGTAAAACTCAGCAAATACACAAGGTGTCCATATAAAACTGGTACTTATGTCTCATCAGCAGACGCACCATGGGATGTTGTTTGGGGTTCCTGTTGCAGCAGCTCAGAATGAAAGGAATCTTCTTTCCACACTTCCCCTGAAGGAATGTTTATTGCTGTTGTTTCTGGCATCAGTTTGATTTTCCAACCTGTTGAATTGGGAAATTGGAGTCCTTTGAAACTCCCCCAAGCCATCCCAAAATCACATCCTGGCTACTTTGACTGTGAGAGAGGCTCTAAAACAATGCATGGCTCAAGTGGTTTGAACACGTAGGCATGGTGTGCCCTAGTAAATTGAACATACGGGTCCTGGATGCTAAACTAGGCAGCTGACACTGAGTGAGACACACCTGAGCTAATAAAGCATTTTAGCCCCTAAAATTGGGATGACTGCATCCAGTTCCCTAGTGAGACTGCTCCTTGGAAAAATCTGACTGCAGACCTATGCTTGGGCGTTACATGGGAGAGTGCAGGTCAAAAAGTGTGCCAAGAGCTATGCTCATGGCTTGTCAGTGTGGAAAATCACCTTCTCAGGCACTTTTCAGTATATCAGAGTAGGTGAAGCCTGAGAGAATTGGTAAAAGTGATATTGTCCTCATACGCTTTTCAGTAATACCCTTCCTGTATTTTTTTACAATATAAACATGAAAGTGATTGTAGCATTCATGCCTTAGTGATATTAATGAACCCAGGGATTGCTGGAGAAGAGGGTGAGAACCTCTGACATTCATCTAAAATCAAAGATTGCTTCACCTGCTGGCCACAGCTCTGCCTTCAGGTAGCAAAAGAAGCCTTATGCCATAAACTGTGCTCCAGAAGGTATTTCAAAGACAGCCAAAAGGTCTGACATAAAATGGTTTCTCTCCCATTTTTATTCTTCAGTCCACTGTCCTATGGCACAAGAAGAGCCCTGGGAATTGCAGTAGACTTAATAGATATCATCCAGAAGGCTTTCTCATAAAAGGCCAGGCCTTCTGACTAAAAATACTGTAATACTACTTTGTGTGTCTTTTTTTTTCTTTTTCCCTCTCAAATCTCAGATCTGGAATTATCTACATTTTGTCCTGCAAAATAAAAATATCCATCTCTATTAGATGGGATAAAATTGTTAAAGTAATAGTTGAAGTAAAATTTAATTCACATTGTAACACTGTGATAGTAACAAAATACCTTGTCAGGAATTAGATCCATGTTTTGTGTTATACTTGTAAGTAATTGTATTAAGAAGTGATGATCTAGCAGGAAAACATAGATGCGTGTTCACAGATAAGATGCGCTGCCTCCTGCCTGGTCAATTAAAATAAAAGGCAGTATTAGAAGCAATAAAGTAATATGAGATCATTACACCTAGGGTTAAAAAAAAAAAAAGTACTTTATATATGTTTATTGGGTTTTTTGTAGTCCCATGACTATCTAGGGATGTTTGTAAAAAGCAGCACATAAAATGATGAGCTTAGAACTTAATATATTGTTGTTGTATTACGTGGCACTGTGAATAGTTTGGTATGCTAAAATTATTGCCAGTATCATACCTAGATAAAGTACACTTGCGTGACATAAAAGATTCTGCTCTATAGCTTATACAGTTGGTAAATTTTGAAAGTCCTTTATCTGTCCTTGAAAAGCCTCTCTTCCCTTTTCAACCTCTGAGCATATGGTTATATGGGAGCGATTGCGGACTGGACACAAGGAGCCACTCTTAACAAAATATTTCATAAAATGCTGAAAATAAACCAGAGGACAAAATGCATTATTTATTGAAAACACTGGCAATCTGTATGCAAGTTTAATTATCAGTTAATTGTAGAAGGTGAAAGACTGCAGCAAGTTTGAAAATTCTGCTGGTTCTTGGTCAGAGAAAAGTCTGTCATATTGTAAAACTACCTGGGAGTAATGATGACAAGGAAGTCTTGGTTGAAAAGGAGGCCAAGGTTTGGGAGGGTGAGCGTTAAGTATCTAGGTTATTTAGATAATTTTTGATTCCTATTTTTCAGGAAAGAAAATGTCGTCTCTCTGATTAAGGCATGTGTGTGAAAAGGCTGCAGAAGTGTAGTGTTTCTTTATTCCATACAGAGTTGTCTCACACCTTGATGGTACCTCTATGGATTTATTTCAATAATTCAGAATGCCAGATTGATTATCAGTCTGTCATTTTCAAAACTGACTAAAAAATACCGCCAAAAAAAAAAAAAATACTGCATGAGAAATTTACTGTGTAGTTTTCATTTAAGAAATATTTTTAGATTAAGTGTGAGATCGGGCTCTTTTATTTCTTTTATTTTATTTTCTCACCATATACGGGGACAATGCTGTGAGGGCTGGTGAAGAGCTGGCCCTTTCTATGCTGGGGTTCACTCTCCTATTCAGATGAGGTTGCACAGGCAGAGCAGGGAAGAAAGAAGCATGTAAATAAGATGTTTTTACATGCTCCTTATATAAGTGTGCAAGTGCAGACATACGTATTTATTTTTAATAAATACGTACAAAGTGTGCTATAGGGGAAATAAGCTCCTCATCTGCTGTTTTTTCATAGGAGACGATGAGAGTGAAAGTGTTTGAAGGATGGAAGGGCAATGGTGCTTGCTTGATGCCTCATGTAAAGCGATCTCTGGAAGAAATAAAATTTCTGAGGGAAGTCACAAAGAGGAAGGTAGAGGAATTGTTATAGATTGGTGAGGTTTAAAATGTTACAAGAATGAAAAAGAAGGTATTACAGAAAGGAGAATCTGTAAAATACTTCAAGGACATGAAATCTGAATTACATGTGATGTCTAAATAGGAGTGTCTTGAGAAGATGAGTAACTGAGATTTGACTGTATTAAGTTGATGACAAGACATGACAGAGATAAAAGCTGAAATTCAGATTTTGCTTTGTGTAAAGTAAGACTAGTTAAAAGGATAAAAGGACTAAAATTCATATCTAAACAATTTCCAGTGTATTTTGATCATGTGCCTAGGTTATGAGTGCATTATTTGTTTGTTTTTTTTATGTGCATGCTAATCATAGTGATTATGCTATATATGCTACATGGCTCAGAGGAAATTTTTACAGTCTGATGCCAGAAGAGATTTTAACTGATGGGAAGTATTACATATGTTTGGCATTGACATAACTGGGTGTGTCCGCGTTTACAAATGCATCTAAAGACGATAATGCCCCTGAGCATATTTTTTTATTATTATAATTCCTTGATTAGCTTGCTGTTTAGGAAGATTACTGTAGATGCCAAGGCAACATAACAAGGATCTTTTTTCCTGTGCAAAGTTGATGAAGTGTGATTGGAACATCTCCTTTTCAATTCAAATGCTTAACCTGTTGCGTTTCTCATGTATACTACCTGGGAATTCCTTGTACAATTGCTATCATTTCTCCAGTTGCTATCATTTCTTCAGCACCAAAGCGCTCTGGGAATTGCAAAATGTCTCTCTATTCCTCCTCTGCAAAACATTTTTACTAGCTTCAGGTCTTTTCATCCCTGCAAGTTTCTAATCATAAAAAATATAGTCCCTACCAGATCTCCTCACAAGGGCTGAAACTAGGATGGGGAGCCTGAGGACATTTGCCTGTCTGTCTTCACTTGCATTTTAGCTTAAAATTAAAGCTTTTTGTCATTTCATTCTTTTTGTAATCTTGACTCTTAAAAGTCCCCCAAATGGAGAATTCTTTCTCAGTAGATCTATCTACCTAGACTGTTAAGGCTATCCTTAAAAACATACAACTCATTTGCCAACTGCAGCAAGAACCTGAAGATTGGAATTCTTCAGAGACAGAGGTCCGCATGTTGGGTCATGCCTGCTAGATCATCATGAAATGCTCCAAAAGAGTTGAAAGGTAGATCAGCAGCCTGAAGGGAAGGCTGCAGTTGTAGTAATTCAGACAGGCCAGAGGAGGCCTCAAGTGCAGATAGCTCTTTTAGAGAGATGCAGAGCTAACCAGTGCCAGAGGAGGCCTCAAGTGCAGATAGCTCTTTTAGAGAGATGCAGAGCTAACCAGTGCTACTTTTGGGGGCATTTTCCACAGGATATAAGCATTTCCATCAAGAAAAAAGGTATTTAGTTTTACATGTGTGAGTGCATGTGTTACTTTGCACATATATGCATAGAAATTTGTGATCATGGTAGAGAGGTTCCTTGAGAGCCTCACCATCCAGAATCAGTAGCAGATTTTAACATTTCAGAATTCTTCTAGTGAGTTCAGATCAGACCTTGTGTTATCAGCACACATAACTATTGCTGCCTGCCACCATTGGTAAGTCCAGTGTCTAGAAAACGGGTTGTTTATTTGTATAGTTTACTTCTTGATCTTATATCAGTGTTTTTACTGTTGTTTGGGGTTTTTTTTAACTCCACACAGGACAGCACTTCTCTCTCCAAAAGGTTTCTCAAAAACCTTGAAAAAATACAAATAAAATGGGTATTATTATATTGCCTATTTACATTAATGTTTGTTGTTTTTTCCCTAATTATTCTTGTATTTAATGTGTACCTGGAGCTCTTTAAGCCAACTAAAGTTTTAAAAAGTATTACAAAAATATTCATAAGCAAAAGAATAATGGATTCAGTAGTTCAATTGAGCTTATTTAGCTTTAGCAGTGAAAACTGTTTTTTTAAAGTGGCTTAGACTATGTAGTGATTTTTGATCAAAATTATTTCATTTAAAATATATTAAAATCATGTTGCCAAAGAGACTTTGTAAGTTTTGTTACTGTAGCTTTAGGTTAAAACTCACAATAAATTATAATAATGTCTCCATTTGCTTTTGCTGTTTTTTTTCTTTTTGTGGAGGTGTGTGACTTAAGTTGATCAAGCTGTGCTTCAGCCCCTCATTCTTGTCGTATTTTTCTATCCTCTTTCTAGCTCTCCACTTTGGCCAGGCCAGACCTCTATTGTTTGTAGTAAGAATTGTAATATCAAAAGAATACTGTTTTCCGCTACTGTTCTGCCCATACTTGACAGTGAGGACACAAGAGCCCTGCCCAGATTTCTCCAACTGCAGTTAGGGCACAGAGCACTTAATTCTAAGCTATCTCCTGTTCTATATAAACTATTTCTCACTTCAGTCCAAAATTTCAAGGATAGTCTCATAAACAGAAACACGATCACGTAAGGTCGGAAAATTTCAAAGAGTGAGTCAGTATGCACAGCTCTTGCTGATCCTCTGCTGTTAACTCTCCATAGAAACAAACCATGCTGAGGCTTCATGATACTCCGTTTATGAGAACATGGTGTTGTTTGAAATGTAGCAAGGTGTTAGCCATCACAGTAATCCGATCTTGGCCTGCTTTCACAGGAACCACACAGTCAAATAAAATAGGGCTGGAAGATGCTTGTAAAGATCTGTGTTCCAGAGCAGAATTGCTGCATTTAACTGTTCCTGAAGATGCTTCTTAAACGGGTCCAGTGACAAGGATTTTTCAACCTTTAGACAATTTATTGTACTCCTACACTATCCCTATCATTGGAAAGTTTCTTCATAAATTTAATTGTATCTTCCTGGATTCAATTTCAGGCCATTCTTGCTTGTCCTACCCATGGAATACAATTAATTCATTCTGTGCAGAAACTTGCTGAAGACCACTACTGCTTTAGGGTTTTTTTTACCTGTTTTTAAGATAAGACTTTTACTATCCCACAGGTTGGATGTTCTCATCATGATTGTTATTACTGCTCTTCTCTAGTCATGAGTCAGATGGTCCACCTCTTCTAAACATTGTGCCCCAAGCTGGGTACTGTTCACCGAGGCTTTATAAAGTTCTATAAAGTGGAAAAAATACCAATTTTGTATATGACACTTTTATTTATATGTCCCACTTTGCTTTTACCATAATAGCATAACAGTATTAATTTATGTCTTAAATACATGTTTTTCATCATAAGTGTATATAGTAAATTTGATATTTCCTTAAATTATATACTCGTAAGAACTGAATGCCAGTAAGCAGATCTATTAAAATATTTAAAAAGAAACTTTAGAGTTATAATATCCAATGTGAAATCCAGCTGTGAATTTTGTTCTTCTCCACTGATTATCATTTGGATATTTCAGTAGTGGTTGTGGTGCCTTCCTCCGATACAGCAAAAGCCTGATCTGACCATCTTGATAGTATTTCCTCTTGTAGTTGCAGTCTCACTCATGTCTCTGGATATGGATTTGTAAGGGCAGTGGTAAATCAAATCAGTTATTGTGCAAATAATTATAGCTCTTTCAATCTTCATTAAATATGTAAGTCCTCACAGCTTGATTGGCTGAGACACTTTGATTTGTGTAATTACTGTAACTTTATTTGTAATTATTTTGGTACCAATGGTGATCCATACTTTGTGATGGATACCTTTGGTTTCTAGATCTCAGGGTCTGAGGATAAGGAATCTGTGCTTGTGATGCTTTGTGTTAGCACTCATTTACTAGTCATTGTGCAGAATGTGATTTAATTGAGAATAAGTTGTAAAGGTAGACGTATTTATTTCTTCATTTTATATGGCTATGGTTATTATATGGTAAACATTGTTTTGGAGTTTTTTCTTCACATGTTATTTTACTTCTCTGTGTTAACAAAACTATTCAGTCCTTGCATCTGTCTTCTCAAATTTTAGGTTCTGTTCTGGGAGACTTGCTGTTAGCCAGAACAAAATGTTCGAGTGCATGTTTCCTCTTCCTTACCTTTTGGGTAAATTTATATCTCAATGATGATTTTTGTTAATAATTTGCTTAATAATCTCCATACTGATTTCATTGTCTTTATTTTCTAAATTTCCCTTTCATATTTCTATCAGTTAAAATTGCTGCTTTCTAACAGCCTAATGTTATAGTGCTTCCCTTGATACTGTGTTTCTTTCTCCTACCACATTGGCTCTGCATTTTGATTTTTGTACAAATGGGACCACTCTTGCTTTCATTTGCATCAGTTCCTTTCCTATTTATAAATTATAAAACCATCTATTATTCCACCTAAGCCAACACTACTTTGTTTTAGACTGCTTTAATTGAAAGTAGGCTTCACAGCCAATAAGTGAATGTCTACAATGGACAGATTTGAAAGAAGATCTTTTTATAACCAGCTCCTTTCAAATCATGAATACGTACACATTTGTACCATATATACATAATATTATATAAGCGTATCATAATTTTAAGGATCTTTTTTATTTCTGGATTCACACATGGGATAGCTGTACTGACTGTTCTTCTTTTCCCTGCACACTTAAGTAGCTTTTATGTATCTGCTAGCTGATACTCATATGTATAGTTCATACCAGTTTTCATGTGGAAAACAGGTACATGCTCCCATTGCTACATTCTGTTCATGTAGAACTAAAAGATCAGCTCTTCCATTTAGCTATTACATGTCCTGGTTTTCTAATAATGCCACATGGAAGAAAATAGCAGTGGCAGGAATTATATGAACTGTTTGATTTTGTGAGCTGTTTGATGTGTGCGCTGGTTTTGGTTTAATTTCATTAATTCAGTTAGTCACTGCATAATGTAGGAACGAACCAAGGTAAGTTGCCTATTCCTGTGTTTACCAAGGGAAAGTTAAGTTCAGGCACATCTGATGAAAGCAAGGCAATTGTCAGGTTGGAGCACAACTTTGGTTCTGTGGGCCACCATCTCTCCTGACCCTTGACATTTTTATTTTTCAAGTGGTCGGAGCTTTGGAGATGGCATTTTTGTTTGCTGTCATGGACCATGTTAGACATGGTCTGATGTGTAGCCCTCAAGACCGATGCAGATGGATGTCTACAGGGAAGAGCCCTACTCATGCCACTGGGAATTGAAGCAAGCCACGGTTATGGGTGTTTTGTTTCTAGTTCTCGGTCAGCCAGACAATAGGCAGGAAAAATGAAGGAGTTGTTTTTGAAATAGTGTTTAGTATCTGTAAAATTGGGTTATATAGAGAGAAGCTAAATTTGCTTTATAAAATGAAATATGTTAGCTGCTAAGTTATTAGTGCCCTGTATTTATTTAGCATCATTCACATGGGAAAAAAAGTAAGACACTAAACAAAAAAAACCTGCCAAAACAATTAGAATGAAAAAAATCTGGTAATTAACTATTATTTTTCACAAAACTAGTCTAATTACGAATCAGTCATGGTAAAATGAAAGGTCAATAACTACAGATGCATAATTTCTCTCTGATAGATTGCTGTTTGAAAATAGGTTTATGACAATTATGTGATTAATTTCCTTTTATTAAACAGCATTATGAGACTTCATGTTGCATTCATCAGTTTATTACTGTTACTTTTTCTCTTCAGTTGCAAATTAATCCTGGATAACATCATGGCAGAACAGAAGCTCAGGTAGATTGAGAACCTCTTCTAGTGTTGTTTGTATTGCAGGGAAACCCACAAATCTGAATCGGAATCAGTCTCAATATGCTGAAACCAGCAGTACCATCCTAAGAAAACAAAATAAAACAAAACCCCAACAAACAACCAAACAAAAAATCCCCAACAGAAGGATTTTAAAGCCCAAGGAAATAAGGGCCAGATCCAGTGTAATTCTTAAATTTCTAAAGTGAGGCACATAAGGAATATAACAGAAGTTAAACTGTGATCCAGAGCAGCTTTCCCCACTTGTCCCTAACTGTCGAAGTGCTCTGCCCTTTTGTCTTGAAATTCCCCAAGCATGGGGACAACCCAGGCAGGTTGCTGTCCTGGGTAAACCCAGAATTTCCCCATTCTTGGAAAAGCTGAGCAGCCTGAGGATCCAGAAACCAGACATTCATTTGCACAAATTCCTGTACTGTCAATACAGCACAAGTTTTCAAGCACATTCAGTGTTCGCTTAATTGTGCCCTGTAGGCTTGGGCTCAGTACAGCACTCAGTGGCCACCACCACTTTCTGGGGAAACAGTTGAAGAAGGTCACTTGTATTCTGTCCTCCTATCTAGCAGCCTGGTTGTAGGAGTACCTGGGATGGCAATACAATGTCCAAGGCTATTGCCTCTTCTTCTTGAGCATAATTTAGTTCCAAGTATTTTGCTCTCTTGCAGATATGTGTTCTATTACTAGGCAGTTTAGCTGCTGAAATTGCACACATTGTGCATCAGGGCTGTTTGCAGCTGCTAATCTTGATTCAGAAGACAGACAAATCTTTTCTGTTTGAGTATTTACATACTTCGATGTTGGGTTAATTGAGTGAAATCTTTCTTAGGGACCATATAGATTTCTTAGATAATATATTCCTTGAGGTAGGTGCCAACAGCCTTAGCTATCTGGTTGTTCAGCCTGCGGCTCCTAGGAGGAATCAGGTTGGTGTGTCTTGGATTTTAGTTACATACAGCATTTCCTTGACTTCATGGGCTGTCCATTGCAGAACATTTGTCCTTATCTGACAGGTTTTACCTTTGTAGCACAGAGAAAAAGTGTGTTGTTCACTATGGAAAATGAGAGTTTGCTTTTCCTGTCAAGTCTCCTGGAGAGACTGCTGTTGGAAAGGAGCTGGATCATCTTAAATTCAAGATTCTTTGAATAGTGCTAAATGCCTTGCTACTCCATTTGGAAAGATTATAAGCTGCCATGCTGACTGGCTGTGATACTCATTAGAGAACTTTCTGGGAAAATAGAGTCAGCGAGAGACAAAGGTTTAGCAGTATCATTTGAGTGCTATTAGGGAGCGTTGAACACCGTTGTCACCATCTTTTGAGGATCTCATACAACTGGATAATTCTGGGCTTCTTGTTTGGAGCCAGCTGGAGAATGTGCCCACGGCAGGGTGTAAAGGGGCAGGGGTTCTCCTGAAGTGGTTTTTATGATAAATGTATCTATGTAATCATTTTGTTAACTTATTATTCAACCGGTGCAGAGAAATCTTTGGCCTTAAATCCAGCTTAGCATGTTGATAGGTTTCGGTTGTATAGTGCTACCAGCAAGATGACTCTCGTTTGACATATTCAGCCATTTGGAAACTTACTTTATGTTCAGCAGGAATGTGAGACTATGCAGTCATTTGAAAAAATAAAGCAGGGATTCGGAGGTAGAAAAAGGAAAGAATCTGGTTGTCTCCTGGCAAGTTTGTTCGTTCTGGTTATCTGCAAAGTATACACCTCTTGTCAGTATAAATAGGGAGTGCCTGTATAAACATTCTTGTTTCGCCTGTTCCACATAATAGTTTCTTGTATCATATTTCTTTTGACCTCGCTATCTGAAACCAATTACAGGAGATCCATTTGGGCTGCATCTATTTTCATAAGAAGCCCAGGCAGCAGTGTTTTTCTCAGAGATGAATATCAACATCAAATATGCTTCTGAGTGCTTTGTTATTTATGTTTCAGAGAGATTTTGTAGCCTTCAGCTCTCAAGAATGTGTCACGCTGTGCTGTTTATACATTGACGATATTAATGGGCGTAGATGTCATTTTTCATTTTAACGTCTCAAATGCAACAGGCTGATAGGTTAAACACGTCTGTTTTTAAAGGAAAGATATGAGTGACATCTGTTCCCTAAAAATATACGTATATTTACTTTTTAAAAAACAAAAGTAATACGTTTACCTTTAGTGATAGCTTTCATTTTATTAAAATTATAACACTTAAAAAATTATTTTAAGGCATGCTTAAATTAAACACATGGGGCTGGAATACAGAATTAAAGCAAGTTGTATCTCATAGTGTTATCACCAACAAATTGCAAAATCTACCACAATTTGTCAACTTTAATAGGGTGGGTTATGTGCAATTAATTTCATTTTTGTTCTGCTTATGTTTTAGCTATGCCAAAGCTGCACAGTAAATATCAAGAAGTGGTGTTCCCAATAAATATTTAACTAGAAGACACAGTGAGTTCTGGAAACCATATGCCCAAATTTCCTGCTTATACAGCCATTTCTTAAAGTGTTATAATGATTTTCATTTGTATTATTAAAATAATTTCTAATCCTCAGTTCTTTTTATTGCTTTTGTCTACATTGACTTTTTTGTATGGTTTTACTAATTTAGATAACTTAATTAAGGAAAAGTGCTTACTAAATTTGAAACAAATGTTATTGGAAGCTAGATACAATATTGACTGCCTTAGAATCCATTCTTGCTGCTGTTAACTTGAGGTAGGACTAACATAATTTTGATCTGCTAGATTTATAAACATCTGTTAGTTTCTCTTCATTGAACTGCTTTTAGAC
>WTSP01000694.1:0-50000 GCA_025331215.1 Actenoides lindsayi | reverse complement strand
TCAATGAATATCCTTATTAATTCACTTTCAAGATAATCTGATGTTGATTTGTCAAATTTAATTAGAGCTTCCGGTAACACTTGAAGTCTACTTGCTTTTGCTTCAAAATTGTAATATGAAAATGCAAATTGAATGATAATTTGCAAGGGAGTGGGCATTTTAGTTGAACACTCAAAGACAAGTTCCTTGTGGAAATGAGGCTATTGATGCAGTTTATGATTTTTCCTCTTCAAGCACTTCAAACAAATTAACTTTATTTCCTGCAGGATTTCATGTACATCCATAAATTCTAGTGAAGTCCTATATATCTACTTTCAGATTACTTTTTACATTTTAAGTAAAAAACAAACTGAAGTCTGAAATGTAGCAAATACAAATCAAGGAGGAGGAGGCTGTATTTGTTCAACTGGACTCTTACCTAACATTAGCAATGAGTAACTCTTTCTAGGAACTGGTGAAAATTATTTACGGCTTTGGTTTTGTTTTCTTTTTTTCACTTTTAGGCACTCCAGGCAGCAAGGCAGCTGCTTTTACAACAACAGACAAGTGGACTGAAATCTCCTAAGGGCAGTGATAAACAGAGACCACTGCAGGTTAGTCAAGTATCCTTGGTTTTGGGGCCTTACTCTCTGGCAAGAGCATTGTGTTTGCTGACATGTGAGGGGTGTGTGTGGATGCCCGTGCTCTAATGCCGTATATGTGCATATACACATGCAGGAGGTTACAGGCTTGCATGCTGGTGACTTCTTATTCACAGAAAAAATTCACTCTAAGTTACAAAAACCTTTTTTGGCTATAGATGCCTAGAAGGCCTGAGACTAAGTCTGAGTTCAAGTAGCTATGGTATGAATTAATTCTGTGTAGGCATGTTGCAAAATTGATATGTGATTTTTATCCATACATGGATTAAATTGTAAAACTGTCTGTGTTAAAACTAAGGGTAAAGCAGTATCCAGAAAAAAAAATACCTAAAAAACTCATCAACAGTAAATCTAAGTGACAAACAGAAAAGTGTTCAGAAGCTACCAACACCACTGCATGAAATTATGAAAGAGCTGCTTCTGCCAATTTAGAAAAACGTGTCATAGAGTCTCATACTGGGATGCTGTTGGGCTTCAGATTGTGCTTGGGTGAATAGGAGTTCTGTTATTGAGTGATTATTTTAAATATAGTATTAGTAAAACTGTATATAGCAGTTTATTCTGTTTGGTTTCTTTGGGGTTTTTTTTTTTTGAGATTTTAGTTCATTTATTGCTTATTCAGGGCTCCATATGAAATTGCATTGCTGGCAAAAATGGTTCTGTCATTATATATGGACTAATATGGGTTGTACTGCTGAATTACAGTCTCTTACAGACAAAAGATGTACATGAGAGACAATTTTATTTTGTTGAGGAAATAAAAATGTGTAACTTCTACCATTCTCTTCCTCATATCTGTTTTTCTGGGTGAACCTTTATCTTCTTGGGACTTCCCCTGTTTTCTGATGAAATAGGACTCTCTTATCTCATTTTTAGTGTTTGCCATGCATAATGGAGGACCCCAGACAACAGAATTTGTCTTTTTTTCCACCAGTGAAATGTGAAATTTGGTCACTTGTGCAGTTTTTGTATGCAATTTCCACTTTCTCCTTTGTGCAACTTCATGGACCAGTGTTGGACACAGCAAGAACTTCCACATTCTACATCAGCTCTCTTAAAATATGCTTTAAAAGTTGTATTTATTTGCTCAGAATCAAATCTTAGATTAGAGATCTTAGAAAAATTGCTAAAATGGAAAAAAAAGAAAACGTGTCATGTTGGTATTCTGCCATGCTGTAGTTGTAGCCCAGTCCAGAGGTGTAGGAGTCCTGGGACCATTTCGTCTTTCAACTCTTCACCCTTGACTTTCCTTTGTATTAAATATCTTCTAGTCTTAAAGCACACTAGAAGAGTTGTCATAAAGGCAGCAGCTTAAGAACTACATATCTTTTTTCAAGTTTTTAGCAGTAGAATTTGTGATCTTGAAACATTGAATCACAGAGATGATTGATTTAATGAATACTGTGAAAGTTTATTCTGCCAGCTTCTTGTTCTGGAAGATAACATGGTCTGTACTAGGAGTGTACAAGGTCCATCTAGTCCTATGTCCTGTCTCTATGAACTGGCCAACACCAGATCCTAAGTGAAGCATATGAAACAGTCAAAAATAGTGATATTTTCCCAGTACATTTCCCAGTGAGGTTAGCTTAGTTCAATCTTCTAACTCGTAAACTGGGGCAGTTCAGGAGCTACTGACTTCTCTGCTCGGATTCTCCACAGATACATAAACCTTCTTTTCAAGTCTGAAGAGGTGTGGGGTTGCACTGTTTGTGGTAGGCATCAATGAAATGAGAGAAAACCTTGTTTGGAGGCAATCGTAAACATAACCCAGAGGATTATGAGATGAGGAGAGGGCGTCTTGTGCTTTTGTACTCCCAAAGCACTAACCCTGCATGGTCATGCATGCCATGGGATGGTGTATTGTAGAGATGTCCTTTATTACGTGTTTACCAGGAAGAGTCAGTGCCCCACGAGTCACACTTGCAAGGCAAGAAAAAGAAAATAAAGCAAATTCAGAATTGTTACATGCTCCCTCAAGCCGAGAATATTGCTTGTGTTTCCAGCTTTTCCTTCCATGATCAGTATGTACACAGTGCCTCTCATTAGCCTTGGACACTTCATTTGGTTTATTTTTAAATCAGAGAAAAATGGAATTTGCTCCCAGACTTTGATTTATGCATCAAATGGCATGTAAATTCAGGTATGAGCACAAACTCCATTTTGATTTTATTCTTTAGTGAAAAGGATGTATAAAGATTTTGAAAATGAGTCCTTGTAGCTTTTCTATTTCTGTCTTGTACTGTTACTACAGAGCCATTCATTGTTCATTATGTAGTGGAAATTCACATTTTGAGCATTTTGATGCCTGTTTGACCAAATACTGTAGTATGGGTCATAAAATTGTATGGTATTATTATTTATATATATATTATTATTTAATGTTAGCTTTAGCCAAAATCTCCTATAAGTAGGAATTGCTTAAATGTGTATAAGCAGTTCGAGGTTTATAAAGACAAAAATACTTGTGTTTGTGTTTGTGCTTAAGGAAACAAGACTTCTAGTATTTTAAAATATGTTAATATCAGTGTATTTCTAATTTCCTCTAATTTCAGAGGATTTTACTAATCTGGCAACTAGAGTTATGTTAGCAATGATTTATTAATCCAGTAAAAACCTAATACAACTTTTAAAACTACCTGACACATCTGCAGGCAAATGTGGGTGTTAGGTAAGCCTTGTCCCTGCATCTCTCATGTGCTCCATATTTTATTTTAAATTATCCTGTTGTTCCATATGCCAAAGAAGGAAAAAATGGTATTAATTGTAGTGGCCATCTTTTTGTATTTGATGGATAATTGGGGGAAAGTAACATATGGTGTTCTTATATATGTTCTCTCTGTTATTCTGTAATGCATCAAGTATTTCAGTGACGTATAGCACCAACTAGGTAATCAGAAGGTTGAAAGCTTATTGAAACCTTCAAATTTGTCTCCTCAGCTTTGCACAAACAGGGTGCTGGGTAAGTTGTTGTGTTCTGCTGGTTTTAGAGAACCGATGGGATTTTCCTAGAAGAATTTGAGTCTCTTTTGTATCCTTCTCATGAAAAATCTATTTAAATTTACTGCTAGCTGTGTGATCTATTGTAAAAGAGGCATGTTGTCTTAGAAAATGTTTTTGGTTTAGTTTTTACTGCAGAAGTATATTTTCAGTGAGAGGAGGTTTATATTTAGATTCTTAGTTAACAGAATACCTGTAAAAATCACAGTTTTAGATAGATGCTTCTCTTGATCTACTATTACTTGCTGATTTCCATTTTTCTGGGTTTCAGACTGCAGATGGCATAACCATTAGCATGTCTTATGCAAAACAGAAGGAGGAAAACATCCCATCTGACAAGCTTGAGTACCAATTGTAGTAGTGATTTTACTTTCATGTATAGATATCCGAATAAATGTATTTGAAGCATGTTTATATATGCCATTCATTGCACTGATGCACCAATTGAATGGATCCAATCAGTACATACATTGATTAATGACATATTGCAGAATAGCTAAGGAGGGGTCGTGATGAGAGTTGAGGATAATGTTAACCTGCATATGATGAGATAATAGCATTTACTTTTTTACTGTGCATCCTGGAAAACATTGCAGTAGTAAGGTTAAGATTTCTGGGTTTTGTTTCAGGATATTTTTCTTTACTGGATAAGGTGTGATTGTGGTAATCCATGGTGAAGCGAGCTGATTTCCTTCACAGATTTCACTCCCTATCACCACATTTCCATAGTAGGCATGACAGAGAAAATGTCACTTTGGGTCTTAGAACCTATAGATCATTCTCCTATGTCAACAAGTCACTGTCATTACGGCCAGTGAAGAACCTGGTGGCATCTAGCCTGAGTATTAAAACTGACAGCTTTATTCTTCTTCTAACACTTACAATCATGAGCAAGGCTTGTGGTTCTTCAAGAACTGCACTGAGCACAAGCATATGCCAAACCTCAATTTGCTGCCATTGGTGGGTATTTGTGTACAGTACTGCCATTATTTCCCTTCCAGGTAGGCAAATCTCTGTGCTTAGGCTTACCTGTCCATGATACACATGCTGTTTATTGGTGGATGCTTAGCATAGTGATTTGGACAGCTAGTTATAGTTATATTTCTTTGCTCTAAGTGCTATGAAAAGCCAAGCCATTTCTATTTCCCATGATGTCTGAAGCAGTAGTTTATTTCTCATAAAGTCAGACTTCATCTCAGTTAAAATAAATATATCATTATCTTCAATCCCATAAGTTAATATCTCTACAGTGAATTGGTTAGTTGTTTTTTCTTTCACGCTAGCTATGTTGTTTTAGCATCATTAGTAATGCATTTTGTATGAGGATGGCATGTCAGGAAATCATGACTCCTGGAATCAAAGGGTTAAGCTCAGTGTGTACCAAGCCTGTTGTATAAATATCATGCTGTATGGAGTGTTGAGTTGTTAAGGTAAGCTTTGTTTATTTAGCATGAGCACTTCACTGAAGTGTAATCATTTGGTAAAATTTGGGAAAAATAAGTATACATTTAAGTTTAATTACTTAAAGTTTATTGCATTAGTTCATAGTATCAGAAAAAACCACTTTTTTAAAAGACATGCAAATTGTAAAAATTTAGTATGAAAATTTAGCATGAAAAGATATTCATAGTCTCTTTTAAACTACTCTCCCTGCTTTACTCTCTCCTAGTGTGGTCATCTCCCTTTGGATCTTCATATGGGTCTGAATTTAAAATTCATGGCACATAATAAATAAGCAAACATGTCATTAATATTGTAACTTTTAGTTACTTTTTTAAACATACATAAGGAGCTGATGAGAGATAAGAAATTGGGAATGTGGGGAAAAAGAAGCAAAAACCACTGCTTTTAAATTATTTTCCTCTGACTTAATGCACACTGACTGCAACTGTGCATGTGTAATGTCAGTAAAAAAAATCCCAGTTTAAAAACAGAAAAAAAAGTAATAATGCTATGGATGTAAGGTAGAGTTTTCTTTGCCTTACATGCAACAAAAATAGAAACAAGTCTAACTGGTTTAAAATGGTCTTTCCAAAACCAGCATATTACATATTTCTATTTATCTAATGCATGCTGCTAAGCATAGGAAGTAGGAGGATTTTGTACATGGTAGAAAGCACTGATTCAGAAAGATGCAAATGCCTAATATATAGTGTAAGAGGAAAGCAGTGATAAACAGTCTTTTTCCCTCTTGAGTATAATTCCAGAGGAAATGTGTGGCCTACATATAAGCAAACATTGAGGCTCGGGGTAAATTAAATTTGGAAGATAGCTGCTGGAATATCGTAAGTCCCATTTTCCCTTGTAAGTCTGTTAGCAGGAATATGCAGTTATCCTCTAAGGTGCAGAAATTTGCATCAGTGATACCCACTCTAAAGACAAGGATAACCCCAAGAGATACAGACAAGGCAAGGAGTTATTTTTAGGTGAGGTCTATGGGGGAGGGAAAGGAGAAATAGCCATATTCAGTCTGTAAAATAGGAGTTCCATTTCAGGTAGGGGGATAAATACTAAAATGAAGACAAAAAGCTGGACATATTTCATTGATTTACAGTGGAAGTGTCTATATAACAAACTTGCTGGAAAGTCCTTGTTTATACAGATACAGGTCTGCTCTAAAGGCTTATGTCCTGTCTTCAACAATCTCTTTTACTCATGAAGATCTGTATTTTGCATTGTGTGCCATTTTGCTGTGAAATCTTTCAAGATTTACTTTACTTGATTCATTTCAAGTCAGTTTCTACTCTTGAAAATTTCTAGTATTTATATATATGTATGTATGTATGTAAAAATGACACTAGTTAGTATGGTTTCCTTTTTAATTTAAAGTATCAGTCACCTTGAGGTATTATCTCTTATTAATAAAGGATATAGTAGTCATTAACCTTATGTGTGATCTTTGTACCATGGCAAAATGTTTACTAGTAGCCTTCTAATAGAAGTTATCATGTAATGGCTTCATCTGCATCTGAGTGGGTAGAGGGAAACAACTAGCTGATGCAGACACATCTTCATCCTAAAAATATTGTTCCAATATTATAAAATAATTTGGAGGCAGAGGAAAAAAGCATTATGCAAGTTCTATTTACAGGTATTGAATATGCAGAATACTAATTAGGATTACTGTGTGATCAGGGATTTCAGAAGGCATTTTACTGTTACACATATGTCTGTGCATCAGACCTATGTGTCACTCCATTACTGTGACTGTCACAGAATCAGAGAATGGTAGGAGTTAGAAGGGACCTCTGGAGATCATCTTGTCCACCCCCCCTGCTAAAGTAGGTTCACCTAGAGCAGATTGTCCAGGACTGCATCCAAGCCAGTTTTGAATATCTCCAGAGAAGGAGACTCCACAATCTCCCAGGACAGCTGTTCCAGGGCTCCACCACCCTCACAGTAAAGTTTTTCCTTATGTTTAGGTGGAACTTCCTGTGTTCCAGTTTGTTCCCATTGACCCTTGTTCTGTTGCTGGTCACCACTAAAGAGAGTCTGGCTCCATCCTCTTGACACTCTCGCTTTAGATATCAATAAGCATTCAGAAGATCCTCTCTCAGTCTTCTCCAGGCTAAACAGCCCCAGGTCTCTCAGCCTTTCCTCCTAAGACATACTCCAGTCCCCTCATCATTTTTGTAGCCCCGCATTGGACTCTCTCCAATAGTTCTCTGTCTCTCTTGAACTGGGGAGCCCAGAGCTGGACACAGTAGGGCAGAGTAGAGAGGAAGGAGAACCCCCTCAACCTGTTTGACACATTCTTCTTAATTCACCCCAAAATCATGTCAGGGAATCATTTGTCACTTTTATCACCTTCGTGTCTTTCCTTTTCCCATTTCTTTCTTCTTGATTGTGGTACTTCTAGAGGATTGGGAGGAGAGGGAAGAACACAGACACCGGTTCTTCACTCGGATTCAGAAATGAAAACCTTCAGAGAGAGTGCCTAGGTCTTTTCACAGCAGGTTTTACACAGCAGACCAGCAGACTCATCTTTCCATTATGGTAGAACCTACAGCCTGTCCCCAGCTGATACAAGAAAATACTGCTGTGCATGGGATGGATGGACCGGGTTTTATATTCTGAACTACAGGAGTCTCCAAGCACTACAGAGAAGTTTATTGGCCTTGCCTGAGAAGCTGCAAACCCCTGTCCTCTGCAAGCCCTCCTGGTGCAGTCATTTTGTACATTCATGATTGATCCTCTTTGGCCTGCGTGCCTAGTTCCTCTGCGGTTCTGGGAGGTGTAGGTTTCCTTGAGCCACTTCTCCAGGCTCTTGCAACAGGTCGGATCAGCCAGATTCTTTTATCAGCTGGCTCATTGCCCAGAAAAGCCTGTGAAGAGCTGAGAGAGAATATGTGAATGGTTCCCCACTCAGTGTGCAGCTATATTAAAGGGTCTGCTCCCAGGCATGGCCCTAATTATGCCAGTTTAGGATCACATCACTCAAGCAAGGCTCTCCTGATACTCTTGAATTTGTAAAAGACATTAGTGCACAGTGATTTAAAAATGACCAAAGCAGAAAAAGCAAATTCACAAAATATTCCGTGAATGCTCTAGATGGGTGTAGATTTTTTAAAAAATTACTTGTCGTTAAATTACTATTAAGGCAAGAGTCATTTTTTCCAGAAGTTTTTTCATTTCATCAGGCAATTAGAAAAGTCAAGAAAATTTTCTACCAAACCCAAAGTTCTGTGACTAAATAATGAAGAGTCTTGAGTCAATAGTAGCAAATGAAACTTTCCACATGAAAATCCAGTCTGTCTCCATAGCCTTTTGAGGCATTCATTGTGCAGATTACTTCCCATATTTTTTGTTTCAGATCATTTTTACTTTGTGAATTGAATGCTTCTCTTGAAATTTATTTTGTAGTTTGTGTATTAATTGTCCAGTTGCTTTACCAAGCATGTGGACTTTACTAGTGGTGCAGGGAGCTGGCTAATTAGGAATCTGAATGTATTCCAAGATCAACATAGGTGTTAATTTTAGTTTACCTTCACTTAGGCTGTATACATGTAAAATTGAATTTGAAACTGTTAAAATTATCCAGATGATCACACATAAATATTACACAGTAATGCTACAGGAAAAAAAAAAAAAAAAAAAAGCCTTGTGAGCATGTATGCTGCTGAAAAAGCAATCAATCACACGGTGAAGTGGAAAAGCATGTCAGCCCACCCTGTTGAGGAAGGGGGTTGTCCAACAATTGATACTTTGATGTTCTAGGTCTTTTTATGCCTTCTTATGCTTCTAATATAATTTTCTTGAGACAAATGAGGGTGTTATGAAATAGAATTAATGGTGAAAAATTTACTAAACACTACTTCAATGCTTTACTACTTGATTATGTGAAGCTTTGAAAAGCAATTGTACAATAATAATATGTACAAAGGAAACTGTATGGTGTGCCAACAACATCAATAGGCTTCAAGGATCTTACCAAGAACTTGAAGTATAACTGAAGAATGAGATTTTCCCCTAAGTGTTCACAGTAAATCCATTTATTCAAGAAATATACTTTCAGTCAGATAAAAAGACAGCCTACACAATATTGAGGAAAACCAGTACAGTAACACAACATGGCTTAAAAAAATATCAAAATCAACTCTGTGCTTGTAGAATTAGTTTCCAAGTTGCTCCAGCTGTAATATAGTGTACAGATAGTTATGGGCTTGATGCTTAAGAATATTCAAATTACCAAATTAAAGAAAAATATTTCCCAATACAAGATATGGTGTGGTGTGAAGTCATACACAAAACAGTGTTTGTTTCCATTTTAAGAACAGTTTAAGAGACCATGGAATAACTTCATTTTGAGGGCATAGTGTCTGAAGTGTAAATAATAATACAGATTCAGAGGCAAATGATGATTGATGTTTGCATATACATAAAAATATTTCTTGATTAGAAATGGTTGAACTATACTCCGGGTGAGGAAGAAAAAATGCCTAACTGCAAGCCTGCCTTAACAACAGGGGACATGTATTCCATCCATGGAAAAGAAAATGGGAGTAGAGAGTTCAGAAGAGGACTGAGTTGTTGTACAAAATAGGTATCTTTCAAGAATGTAATTTGGAAAGTAAATTCTAATAAATTTTAGAAAGTGCAGCAAAGAGCAAGGTCATGTAAGAACTTAGAAAAATTTATTCCTTAAGTTTATGTCCATCATTTAAAATGAAAAAGGCAAGAAAGAAGCTCAGTGTATTGGTCACTATATGACTGTTAATGACCAATGATGTAACAGAGGTGAGAAAAAAAGAACATGCAATCCTAAATGAATTTTAAAAGGTGTTTCCAATAAAAATAGGGAAATACTAATACCATTTTTAAAAGGCATTTTTGAGATCTCATCTGAAATAGTAGTGATACGCAATCCACCCAATTTCTGATTACTTTTGAGTGTATTAGAAATGTGCTCCATATAGATTCTGTTGAAAGATTCAGGCTGCTATTACTGATGTCCTAAATTTCCATGTAGTGAAGGTATCTTACCATTGTGGCAGTGACTGATAGCTTAGCACATTTGCTGTATACCTACAGTGGGGTTGTTTAAATGATGTATACATTTTTTATGATATACAAATCCAAGAAGGTTTCATTCTGACTAGATGCATAGGCTGAGAGGTTGTGATTTATCTATGCAATTTGAGTCAAAAAGAAAACTAGGATGGAAGAAACATCTTTTTTACTTCTTAGGAATAGTTTTAAATATGGTAACATAGCTAAGATGAACATGAATGAACTATGGAAAAGAAAGCTTTTCACTATGCAGAGAAAAGACTTTGTGGAACACTGTTCCAGAAGAAGCAGTGGAAACAAGAATTACCTCCCCCACACACTGCCTACTTAAAGCTTGGCTGGCTTAACAAGGGTTTTGGATTACATGAGTGACAATAATAAAAAAAAACCAAAACCTCAATCATTTCTAGCCCTATAGTATTGTGGGATTTTTTGTTATTGCCATTTTAAAAAAAAAAAAGGTAAGGAGTCATTGAGGCAAAATCTGAGGGAACAGAATAGTGTGGTGATTTTTCAATGAGCACTTTACACCATATCAACAGATTTATTTTAAAAGGATTTTAATGCATTCTTAACATGATATCATGTACATGAAATGCCTTAAAGGACATGACAGTTGATTATTTTCTCAAAAGTCAACTTTATTTTCTGTTTCATGAACAGAAAACACTAAAGACTAGATAATAGCTGGCATTTTGTAAAATACAGATGACATCCTAAATTCACAATGTTTAATCTATTTAAATTCACTTTCAATATATGACCATTCTGGGTACTTTAATTCTAACTTCTTGAATTACAACAAAAGATAGAGATTTCTATGAGCATAGTCTGAGTAGCTGTAACTTTCACATCATTTTATACATAGTCTGAATTTTTTCACGCTATTAGATGGAAAATGTATTAACTTCAAAATTATCAGTAAGACACAGAAGAAATACCACTGAATTAATAAATATGGACATCTTTAAGTGGAAGGCATTCATTCGAAGATTAATTTGCTTTTCTTGACAATAAATAAATACACTGAAACAAAAGGCAGAATGTATTAAAAAAAACATATTTTTTCTTCCAAAAATACCTACTTTTATAATGGTTTACATCATTTATAGTATTGAAGTGATTGTCTTACGGTGCCTGAAAATAAAGTGAGTTACTGTAACAGCCCACTTATGAGATCATTATTATTGCAACCATTTTAGGGCCTGGCATATAATATGACCCAGTAAGTTTCAGAGCCAAGATTAAGAGAAGGGGCTCTTTTCCACATCGAGAAAAGTCATACTAATTTAGCATCTTGCAAAATAGTTTAGTCTAGGAAAATGTTTGTTTTGGGTAGGGAATACTTGTATATAGTTCTTTGAGTGAGCATTTAATCATCATACTTGACTGGGGTTGTACAGTTTAATGGTAAAACTCCAGCCATACCTCTAGAAACAAATAATTATCACTTTTTATATGTTTCTTTAGAACATTTGTAGTTAACAAATATGAGTGCTGTTATACCAACCTTAATCACTGTAATTAATAATGTCTTAAAATACATCCACAGATAATATTGGATCAATACATGTTAAGACTTATTTCCTAACTGATTTATATCTTGGATTTTGGTAACATTGTCAAGATGAACTGAAATAGTAAAACCTGTCAATTGAGTACAGTGCTTGGACTGTCAATATATAACATTTATAGTATTTTGTTTGATTCATCTGATGTTCTGATTTATTTTTTTTCTCTTACTGTAAGAATAGTAAGAGAGAAGTTACTACAAGTACTTTTGGAAAGGCTTGACTACAGTAATGGCATCATCTTTACAGCAAATTCTACTGTAATGAAAATACACAAAAAAGATTTGGTAATGCTTTTATTACATGTGGAATTGTCTAGCTTTTTTAAGTGAAAACCCTAAATCATTTTAGTGATAGCAGAATTGGACCCCTTCTTGTAGTTAAGGCAAGATCTAATGTATCTGAGATGTTGATGCACCACATTGACATAGAAATTATTTCTGAATTAAACATTTGTGAATGTCAAAGAGTTAAGGGGGAACTCATAAACAGAATCTTTTTTCAGAGAAGAATCTCTGTTAGTTAAGTCATATTTTCCCCCTATGAAACTATCAATGGGAATTCTAAAAAGATTTTGAAAACTGTTGGCATACCTGGCAGATAATTTTATATTTTCCTTGTTTTTTCCTTGGAGAGTAGACATCATTAGAATAGAGCCTTTAGAATGGTACCACAAAAATGGTACAAGAAGTTGTTCTTCCTCTTTCAGTTCTGGGAGATGTGATTTTCATTTCATTACATATCAACTTTGTTGGTGTTATTATTAATTATTAATTTAAAGTGTGATTTACATAAGAAGGATATCCTTTATAGAATCATAATTAGTGTGATTTTTCTCTTAGAGTAAAAACAATAAGGAACTGTTTGTTTTGACAAATACTGCTTTAGACACATGGCTTAACTAGCAGTCCATGATCAAAACCCATTTATTTTTAAACTTAAAATGCTCTAGATTGAATCATCAGCATTGATTTCATTATTAGGATGAATCTTTTTTTTTTTTTCATACTTCTGATATTTTATTATTCTTACTGTTGTAGTTATGAAAGGTTTGCATTCAAGGTTTGGGTCTTCTTGTGTCAGTAACTGTGCAAAATTTTAATGTGAATTGGATTTCCAGAGATAATACAGTACATTCTGGCAACACTAACAGAGTGCAAGAAGGGAAAAAGAACTGCAGAGACACAGAGACATGCATCATTGACATAGCCATTGAAGTGGGACTGAGCAGCAGGCAGCAGGTTTATACTCACACATCTTTGAGTGTATTTCATGCCCAGCTGTGTGAACACAAGGTATAGGTGTACATTATTTACACTTTCCAGGGAATGCCAAAATCCATTGGCTCGAGTTTTGAATAATATTGGGTAAAGTAGATATGATCTGTACAGATCCCAAGATATCTCTCCTTTTTTATCATCCAGCTCTTCCAGTCCATCTTTTCTGGTTTATGGCTGCACAGTTGTCTTTTAGCTACAGTTGCAAGTGCTGAGTGTTCACAGGATCTGATTGTTTCCATGCAGTTCAAGGAGAAAAAGACATGAAATTAAGCTAAAAGGATGATGTAGGTATTCAAACAATGTATAGTGAAGCTCTGGAACAGGTCTCTGCTGCTGAACATATAAACAGTCTCAAAAATCAAATGAAAAAATGAGTGGAAGAAAAATCTATCCACACAAAATGAAAATTCCTCATTTTCATAGCCTCTAAAGCCTGGAAAGCTGGGATGTGGGGAATGGTGTGCAAAAGCATCACTACGTCCATATGCCACTGTGCTCATTTACTCTTCTCTGGGAATTGAGTATTGAGCACTGATAGAGGCAACCTAGTAGGCTAAACAATCTTTTTGTCTAATTCACTGTGCCATTCTTCTGTCTTTCCAAGCAACATCTGGAAAACAACATATTTTCCTTTGGAAGACTCACTTTTGGCCAACCAAATGAACTTGATTTCCCTCCAAGAAAATCCGGTTCCATCAGCAAACTTCAAAGTTTACAAATCATAGTCCACTGGACTTCTCACAGCTGTTTTTAGTCATGCTTTGAAATAGAAAATCCTTAAAAATACCTAATCTTTCCCAGTCCAACCTCTTAAGGAATCACCTTTTAACAACATGGACACCAGGATGATGTGGGATGCATTTTGCTAGCCGTAATTACTTTGCATTCTGGTGGAATGATTGGATTAATCTGATTAAGCTAAAGGAAAATAATTGGGTCCTCAAGCAATTTCAAGCTACCAAGCCACTTTCTAACACCACGGAGTCAGTCAGATGCTTGATATGTGTCATAATCTGAAAGTGATCCAAAAGGGAACTTCCAAAAGGGAAGGGATGTACCTGAGTTGCCTTGGGAGCTGCTATCTGGCTCTTCTATGAGTTTGTAGCCTTGTTATTACTTTTACCATGCAGACTATAAAGCTCATATTTTTAGATTCCTGATCCTAGATACAGGACAACAATTTCTCTCCCATTATATAGGAAAAGGGTCTTCCAAATTTTATGTCTTAACCTTCCCATTCAAATAAGACACGAACAATAAAAAGTGAGAAAAATGAAGTGTGGCTGCCTCTGTAGAAGTGAGGGGAACATTTAAAAAAAACCTCAACACAATTTTTAAATAGTTCCATTCTTTTGATATATCAGTCTATCATCTACCATTAAGTTGAAAACAGCCATGTAATACAGTGTTGAGGTCAGGTGTAACAGCTAATTTTAATTTTGATGTGGAGTATAGCCCACGTCTAATCTTACATAAAATGCTACTATGCAAATAGGCGAAATAAAAGTAAATTATTGACTGTCCTGTTCTGGAATAAGGTAAATTTCAGTGTTGTAGAAAGTTAAGTAAATCTGAGCTAAAAGAACATGACAAGGAGGAACGTAGTGGCAGAACACAAACCGAGCTTGAGGGAATATTTATTTAATTTCTGAAATTTTACAAAAACAAACCTCAGCATAAATATATTGCATTTCTCAAAATCAGTGAGTTGCAGTAGAAAAAATAATCATAATTAGCTTAGGAAAAAATAGAGGTTCTTTCTAAGGAATGCAATCAATAACTTCACAAGGTATGTGGGTTGCAGTGTTACCTACCAAAAATGAAGGTGGCCACTAAGACAATTATGCATTTGAAATTCTGTAATTAGTTTTTATACTCTATCCAGTGATTTATACTTGTATGCCACATGTATTTCTCACTAATATTAAAGCAATTTTTCTGTAAAGTAAGTTTTCATGAAATTACAATAATGTTTTATGTAAGAGTTACAGAAATTTAGTAGACATATTCAGGCTTCCTTACAATGAGGTGAACAATCTGGCAATACACAATTAGCAGTGCAAGCCTCTGCCACTCTGTAAAGTCAGTAAGAGCAAGACCTTCCCCAAGGCTTACTGGCAGCTGCCTACGTGGAAGATGTTATGTTGGCCCAACCAATGCATGTGACTGTGTTTAAGTTCATAAGCAGTAGAATTTGGATAGTCATAATATGGTATTTGTGACTGAAGTTCCTCCTCAGAATTTCAAGTCAGTGTAGATTGTTACAATCAGTATATTGTCCATATGTGTTTCTTTGGTCCAGATGTTCAACATCTTTCCAGCAGCTTGCTGAGGTGTCACTAGTTGCACATAATTACGGAGTATGAGGCTGCTTTTAGGAAAGAACTTGACAATGAGATTTGCGAGAACAGCAGCGGAACTACCAGTATGAGTTGCTTTCTTTAATGAAGACACATGAATGTTTTAAAGGATGTTCCCTCACTGCACGGGTGCCTTTCCTAAAAGACAGCTATTTTTGATTCTCTCTGGATACCGTCCCAGGACAGGAGATAAGAAATGAAGGAGAAAGACACTTTCAGATCTTGAATGTGCATTTCAGTATGTGATTGAAGCCTTTTTGTTGTAGTTCAGATATTTTACGTGTTTCTGGGTATACTGTTTTGCAAATTAAAATATCAGGTATACATTTAAAAACTGATTATTCAATGGGAAAGTGTATTTTCTATATGTTTAATCTCACTGAGAACTTTATCCCCTCTTCTTTTCTTCTGGCTCCTGACAAAACAACAAAGAAGTTTTGCTAGGAAGTGGTGGGACTTAAAACTACTTTGTGTTTCCTTTTTCCTAAGACCACTACCAATGTTTCTGAGAGATCCAAGAGGGGAAGAACTACTTGGCGTAGTAAAAATTGTAATCGCTTTATGATTTACATCTCTTACACTGAGGCTAATTTGGGGTAAAAGATTGTGATGATTTTTCTGCTGGTCAAATCTCCCTAGTGTAGTCATCTGTTCCCCTCTTTCTTTGGTAAGAGTATATATCACTGTGAAAAAAATTGAAAGGAATTGAAGACCTCTCCAGGAAGAACAGGTGCTTTTATAACGCCAGTGCAAAAGTTTGCACGTAGAAACTCAATTACACAGCAATTACTATCAAGAATTTTCTGGTTTAAAATGACAGTACAACTTTGCACTTGGAATGAGGATGTGCGAACATTGATGTATCATACATTGTCATTTAATGTATGTGTCATATTTTTTAATCTAACATTAAAAGATTATTGATGTGTTCGGCATATTATCCAATTTCTACATGTTATTATATTGGTAGAATTACTTTTAAATACATTATATGAGATATTTGTCTCTCATTTTTTATTTGTTCTTTACCAGGGTCTTGGTTTCTAGTAATACTTAACCATCAGGAGGTGGTTTTGTTCCAAGTATTAAGGATGTACAAACCTTGGTTTAATATGCATGAGCTGTTTAACTTTGTTCCTTCTGGAAGTTTTTTTGTAAGTTTATGTTTAATTGTGTTATGCGGTATCTGGGTGTATAAATATTAGTTGAAACATCTCTCTGGTTGGATAGGACTACAGCAAACAGTAGGTGATTGCATTTCTGCTACATCAGCACAGAAGGCTTGTGAGTCATTTGACTCAACTTTGGGGATGTTTCTTAGTGTGCTTTACATTGTGCTCAGCAAAAGCTGTTGCCTTATCTCAAACAGTCAACCTATAAAGCGGTGTTAAAATACAGTTTGTTTATTTAGTTTTAGCCTGCAGAGGCTAAATCCTTGGTGGAAGAAAGGAATAAAAAGAAATTTCCTAGTGCAAAATTCTGTTAAGTCACCTACTAGAAAGTGCTAGACATCAGTATCAAAATAAATGATTGACTGAGGTTATGCAGTGTGGCCTCTGCTTCACATTGTAGAATGTCTCACTTTTGTTGTTGTTGTAGTAGAGAAAAATGATAGATTACAATTAAGTTAAATATACACATTTTTAATACAGAAAATTCTCAAAATCATTTGGTTGATTCTTTGCCCATTTTCATTTCTGATGACAGCTTACAGTGGTTCTACATCATGTCCAGGCTGGTTGTCATTTTTGCTGCAGTTCCCAATTTTGCTGACAGGTTAGGTCCCTACTTGCTTGTGCTGTTAGGCAAGAACTGGAAAAGCATTGCCATCTTTGGATGATGTGACAGCTTCAGACTAATGCCATGATTTTTGCTACACTGAAAGAATCATCAGAAAGTACAATATTCTCTCTATTTTTTCTTTTATATGAAATTTTTTACACACTTTGTGGTAGCCACCAGAGGAGCTGGTATTCCATGTTACAAAGCTACAACAACTGGGCAATGATTCAGTGTCATAATGGCTGTGCGATTGTTCAAACCCGGCCCTCAACTTTTATTTTGGTGATAAGTATTTTAGGTGTCACACAGTATTTGACCCTGGGTCCCAGGCGAAAAGGATATCCAATCCAAAATCTTTGTTCTGAAACACATAAGATCTTCCTCTGCTTCTAGTAAAACCATCAGTTTAGAGGTTGTAGCTAAGACCCTAGATAGCACACAGACTCTGTAATGGGTTGTTACTTTTCTTGTGGAGGCTCTGCAATGAAGAGCCTTGGGTTCTATGTACTTCTGATTATTCACTGCATAAGATTTTAGCATTAGCATTAGTATATAGCATTTTGCATTTGGCTTTATCCTTCACAGCTGTCACTGTATCAGGCATGTATGATGTATTCAGTTATTTCCCACATGTGCTGCCTTTCCATCGTCTTTCTCTTGGTTTGAATGAGGTTAACATTACAGAATGGGGCCTAATGACAGTCAGAATGCATAGGAAGAGAGGCAATGTATTAAATGACTCAATTATTTCTTGTGTGTATATCAAAAAAGGAGCAGCATGCATGCAGGAAGAATGTTTCATTGGCGTGAACTATCATTTTGAATTATCAGACAATTGTTTTGTTGTTCCTTTTATGTTGCTGGTACAAAACACAGAGTTTTCTAAACAGTGGAAAGCACTGAATTTGAAAGAAAATGAGGTGGTGTCCATTCAGTCTTATTTTGCTAAGAGCATAAGAATTCCATTGGTAGACTTTTATTGTACTGTGTGTTGACTGCACATGGTTTTAATATACTTCACAGAAGGTGTATGTAGTGCTATGTTGTACAGCTTTTTCTGCATGCAAACACCTCCAGTGACAACTAGTCAAGTGGAAGTAAAAGCTTTTCTAACTGCAAAGAGTATATAGGTACTGTAAAATGTCAGGTTTCTCTGCTTTTTTCATCTAGTTACAAAAATGAAATGCTCCTTGGTACAGAAAACAGAGTAAAACCACACACACACACAAAAAAAACATTTTAGCCTCTTTATGTTATCTCTGATTAATATAAATTGTTCAACCCAAAAGCTTTTCTTTATGGGTTCATGTAAATTCAAAACAAACATGCAAACAGAGTAAAACAAAAACTTGCTGAGAAGGGTTAGTGTGTTTACATGACTCGGTGGCATATTCAGATTATGTGGTGTGATTTGTTCTGCAGCTGCTTCAAATTAAGAACAGGTGTAGAAAGCAGATTATGCAAATACTCATATTAATGTAATTGTCAAATTGGTGTGTTTATCATTGCGCCTTTAAAGAGTAGACCATACTCTTATTTTACATGTAAATTAGCTTTATTCTTGAGAGCTACTATTGGATAATGAGCTTATAAATGAGAAATTTCTAGCATATGGTGAAACATTTCTAAAATATGACATTTTCTTGTGTAACAATTTATTTTGTGTATATTGTATAAACACATTATAATCTGGTTTGCCTTCTTCAGAAAAATATAGCCAGAATGAAGTTTTAAAATCTAGCTTATTGGACTAATGAACGCATGTTCCTTTCATTTTCCTTTTTGAGTTCACATAAGCCTTTAGTAGAACAACTTTTGATCTCCTTCAACCATTTGCTGTATATTTACAAACCTTCATAGATTTTATGCCTCGTTTGCTTTAAATCTTGAAGAAGTATACATTGGAGGGAAATGTGTTTGTTTAAAATTGATTTTTTAATTTCTAAGACACACTCTATTTAAACAAATATAAGCTGGCTAGCCAAATTAAATATCTATTTTTAAACATTATTTACCTCATGTTGCTAGAATGCATAGATTTATTAATGATTGGCTGAGCTTTGTGATATTTTTAGATCAGAGAGATTTGGTATCAAAGGATGTCCAAAATTAAAAAATGATGGGACCTTTTTCTTTTCTTCAATTGTAAGAGTTATTTATTAATGTGGACCTAGTTAACAAAAGTTGCCTAGTATAAAAAAAATCACAGAGTACTGTAATTCTTATATTTTATTGTCTTTTCTTACTTACATCTTTTGCGAATGACATTGATTAATAGTTTAAAATCTGTTTAAAGATAATACTGGGTAGTAATTTTTTATACATATATATATACACACACACACAGGGGCCAATTTTATATATGCTGTCAGTAAGGTAGGTTGAATATTTGAAACTGAGCTTTATGCACTGTGTGGGGTGCTTTGTTCTGGGAATATGGGAGAAACAGTTGAGAAAATCCCTGGTCCTTAGGAAGCAGAGCTGAGGACACCAGCTGCCAACAGCTGGCTACAGGGCAAAAAAAAAAAGATTAGAACAAGTTCTTTCTGCTTCCTATGGCCATGGCACAGGTGGACTGTACTATCTGTTTTCAAGAACAAAAAGAAAATCCTGTTTTGTTTTTGGATACATTCCACCAAAAAAAAAAGTAAAAACTATTGTTACTGGGTTCAGTGTAGCACCCAACAGTGTCAAATTTCTTCCTATTCTTTATCCTCAAAACGTGACTGGTAACTCCATGAAAAGAACCTAAAAGGTGTAAGCAAGATGTTTAAAGAAGGCAGTTATTAATTCAGTATTTTTCACTACATCACCCTTCAGGAAGGAACAGAAGGTGAACAATTTTATTTTCAAGATGTAGCTTCATCCTATAGCAAGTGATTTAAGATTGTATGCATTTCCATGGTGCTTATCATAACTGGTATTTGCTTTAGAGCCTGTTAGCTACCTACAAAATCTTTCATTCACTTATTAGCACACTCTTAAGCGAATGAAAACTATTTAAGAAAGAAAAGACTGGCAGAAACTTCATGTTGTAGGCTTTTCTAAATGCAAAGATAATAAACCCCACAATAACATCCTACTGAAATGATACAATAATTCACACTGATTAGAAAAAGAGATTGCCATTTTATCTGGTTGATACTGTAAAGTGATAGTCAGGCTAAACCTAAAGAAAAGCTTTATCATGGGGTTTATTATCTTTGCATTTAGAAAAGTTTTTACTTCCACATGAGTAGTTGTCACTGGAGGTGTTTGCATGCAGAAAGGTCAGTATGTTTGCATGCAGAAAGGTCAGTATGTTTGCATGCAGAAAAGCTATGCAATATAGGTACATTCCAGCATCATTTTGAACTCCCTGTAGTTACGCTTTCTATGTCAGAAATAAATTAGATGCAATATAGATGTTGTTACACAAGGAAGGTGCACATATTAGAGAACTGTACAATTACATTACCTTTACCAACATTGCTTTAAAACAGAGAGGAATCTGGCCCAGGAAATCTTGTCTCTATTAAAAATTTCACAGACTTCTTTGGGAAGTCTTTTGAGGTTAGGAAAAGAGAAGGCTGAAAAACAAGTAAATGAAAGCAAATAAAAAGACAAAAAATGCTTTCCACTATCCCTCTTTATCACTAATCCCTTTTTAACACTTTTTATACTATGAAATTGATACTTGTAGTTATTTCTTAATTTTTTTCTAATTTTACATTATTTTGTTAAGGGTATGACTCTTCTGACCACAAGCTTTGGAAACAAATTAAGGAATTTGAACAGATGAGTTTTCAATAAGCCTTTTTGAGTTTTTCATGGAATATGAATATACCTTGGTCTTCTTTCACAAGATGTTCCAGAGGTCCATGGATTGCAACCATATGCATGTCTTTGCATTCCGGTTTTGTTGCCTGACCTTCTGGGAGCAAGCCTGAATAACCAACCTCACTTCTGCTATTATAGGAGAAGTTCATTTAGGACAGACAGAATTCTTGCATATTAGTCTCCCTGTTCCTCTCTATAAGGCAGCTGTGAACTTTGATGTTAAATATATTGATGTCAGATAAAATATATTTTTAAAAACTTTAAATATTTAAAAACAAAACCAAGCCAACTACTTCAGTAGTGTTTATTACCTTTAATAAATACACATTTAAGGCAGCATTTCTGTGTGGAGTACCAGCAATTTCCTGGGCCCACAGTAAATTGTGTAAGTAAATAGTTCTGAACCTCAGCACGCTTGCATCTCACTTACACCAACATGGTACCCTAAGTCAGTTGCTCTTTACATGCACAGGCCATGATGTATGTTTTTGCTTGGATAGAAATTTGGGGCTGGGGAGTTGAGGAGGTTTTGATTTTTGAGATTGGCATTTGCTAGAGACAGGGCATGAGTTGAGATGCAGATACAGGTAGTTGCTTCAACTTGTCTATTAACATTTAATTAGTCTAGCTCACACATGCAGAATTAAATCAGTCACTAAGTTGGAGTCAGGAAGGATCTGACACGCATCTTAGACTGTCAGAGGTACTTTGTGTTCTCTTCTGCAATCAAAAATAGTCCATCCACTCATGTAACCTATAAATACTACTAAACAGATTCTTTGATGCTGCCGAGAATAACCTAATGAGACATTAGGAACTCTTTTGATTACTCTTGTGCTCTTGCAGTAGCATATCATAGCTGTGGTCCTTGAGGAAAGTCTGTCAGTTGTATTAGTATCTTGGGAAACGGACATTTTCTGGACCCTTTTGCAGTATAGCTTTATTTCCCTGAATTAGGCAACTAGACTCCCATGACAGCACTGATCTAACATTCTTAGAGGGGAATTAAATTTTGAATGCCTGAAAAAATGAACTGTAGGCATAGATAATTGATTAAAATTAAAACAAAAGATGTAGTGCAAAGTCAGACAAGTTATTATGTACTTTTTATTGATCATTAATTAGCCTTATGGAAGTCTGCTGATTATATGACATACAGCATGCATTCATATCTATAGATACACATGAACGGATTTTCTTTCTTTCTAGAATGATAACGTAGGTATTATCACTTTCCTTAGAGTTTATTTTCTGTAGTAATTCAGAAAATAAGATTAATGATTCTGGTTACGTGGGAGATGCTATTTTCATTCAGTTCCAGGCTTTTCCTGAGCCTATATTCACTTAAGATCTCCACTTTGTGTCTCTACTAAGGGATCATTGTTTTGTAATCCTTTTATCTTCTTGTGATAGAGGTATTTGCATTGCTACTTTTTCCAGAAAAGAAGAAAAAAAAATAATTTAACAAAAGCAACCTGTGTCTGCCAAAGCTCAGGCCACTTGTCACCTCAGGCATGAGTCAGCAAAATAGCTTGTATAACGAAAGACTGTTGTCCATCTTCTCTTTTCTGCTCAACAGTAGGAGCTCTAAGTCAAGAAATTTGAAATTGTTCTTACAAATCACTGTGCTATACAACTTGGTCTAAAGTTCACTGGCTAAGCTGAACCACCTATTGTGTTACCTTGTAAAGAATATGCTTGGTGTTACAGTACAAAATGTTGCTATTTCAGGAACTTCAAAGTTGTACATGGAATCACAGATTTGTTCTGTAAAATGTACTGCATGTTTCTTCATTCCTAACCCCCCCCCCCCCCAAAGTCTAATTTTAGAACCAGACTTTCAGTAGAATTGAGCACCCAGGACTCCATTGACGTCAGTGTAAGCTGCAGCTGCTCAAGACCTCTACAAATGAAACTCTTAACTGTTCAGGAAAATTCAGAGCTTCAAACTAGTCTAAACAAAAGATACTTTTTTTGCATAGACTTCATCAGATTTTGTTCTTATTTATATCAGACATTATTTGTCTTTTCCTAGATAAGCAATTAAGATGGGTTTTTTTCCTTCTTGTTTTCACCTATTTCATATGCTGTGAATTAAGTCACAATTTTTGAAGAGGCTGGTGGATACTTTGTCAAATCATTCTAAAATTGTGTGGTGTGTTTTGATTTTAACCAAAGTTCCAGCTGCAGTGCTGTAAAGCAGTAAGTTTCTCTTATTATGACTAGTTCTACAACTTGTACTGTTTTAAATTGCCTGCAATTAGCATATTTCAACCTTATTTTTAGGTTTAAATTGCAGTGTGAGAGTGTACTCTCCTCTTAGCTAATTAGTGCTATCAAGGAACAGTAGGTTACCTCATTAGTACCATGTGCATTTAATTAAAGAAGAGAAAATTGGAGTTAACCTCATAGTTAATATTTTCACAGAGTGCTACAATGCCAACACCTTCAATTGGAGTCACACCCCTGTGTATCTAATTATTCACCAGTGCCAAATAAGGTTAGCAAGGATACCACCATGCTGTTGACAAAATAATTTAGATGGAAATCTGCTGTTTTCTGATGTGAAATTCCAACTAGAGCAGATTATTTTTATTTCATTACATTGTGGGTCACGGGATATTTTTATCATCTTCCTACCCTAGCTTTTATGTTCGTATCCAAACCTGAGAAAGGCCAAGAACACATGAGTCACTTAATCTCAGGCATGTGGTCAGTGATCCTCATCCATACCTTACAGGTGTTGTAGAAGTCTGGATATAACCATTTTATTTAGGCTACCAGTATTGTAGAAACCAGTACAATTATGTAATACCCATGGAAAGAATTACGCACAAATAGGACCAGAGTACAGGTACCTTCCCTTTGTAAATGTGTTTGGAATTTCTTATGGCTTGCTTTGCTTTAGAATTTTCTGTTCCACCATGCATGCAGAAAGTGGGGGAATACTGCTTCATACACTTCTAGAAGGAACCATCTAATACAGAGATAAGTGCCTTCAGCTCCTTTAGGTTTCAGTGAAGTTGAAGGTGCTTATTGTTTCCAATAGGCACTGTAGTTTGTATCTCTGTAACCATGGAACAGTAACTTTTTTCATGTATAGCATGCTGTTTGTTTTAAAGGGAAAAAAAAAAGAAAAAGGAAACCATTTTTTTGGGGGGGGGCATTAATCTCTGTTATTGATGGTTGAGCCTACAGTTTCCAGTCTGTAATAACATGAGGTAAATCTTTTATATGAGTTTTGTGTTGCAGTTTTCTATTGGAATGGAGGCATGGTGTATTGGATGCCCAGAATCTCATCTTCTCGCAGCATCCATGTAGTGTTGATTTAACAAGCTTGTGAGATTTACTTTAAAATTATTTTAATCATATGAATATTCCTATTACTGATGTAAAAGGTACTCAAGTATGTCCTGGAATGTTTTGTCAAATAAATATAATCGTATTTTTCACTTTACATGTCTAGAGCTGAACAGGTCAGCACTCAAAGGAGTCAGGTATTCTCTAACTGAATCTATCTTCTGAATTTTGTTGTCTAATTTTGTTGTCTAATGCTGCTAACATGACAAATAGTTTTGAACAAGCCATCTATAATTGCTGTGGCTCACTTTTCCCCTCTGTAAAATGGAAATACCCATACTTCATGCACGAGGGTGATTTAAGTGCAAATTAATTACTTTCTACATAATACTTGAGTACAATACCACTTTGAGTGAGAGTATATGGGTGCCAGATCAATTTCACATGAAGTATATTTAATGATTAGATCTGTGGGATCATAAATTAATCCTTGAAGGAGGAGATTTTATATTTATTTACAGAAATCTTCATACTAAATCAAGTACTTTCTTATCTGCTCTTTCGGATTACTTTCTCAGGTGCTTACATTGGCACATGGGTGCTTTAAATAGTCACTTTGCAAGCTTACTTGTAACCAACCACTTTGACATTTAGCACTTCTGTTTAAATGAAAGCAATGGATGACCTTTTTAATCTTTTTACATTTATTTAATGTTGAAGTAGAAAAGAGGCTCTTCAAACATTGTGCCTTTCCTATATTAGCTTTCCAAACTGGTGATCCTTCCAGATCTATAGTTGAAAGGAATCCACTGGATTGAATGGAAGGGTAGAAGTCAGTTGGTTTGACAGTCAGATGAAATTTCCATGTGAAAATAACTGACCTTAGTATTCACTTACCTAACTAATATTTGTATTTTCCATATAGCTGTTTTGTACTATAGGTGTTACATGGAATTCTAGAATAGGTGAATTTTTTTTTATTATTTTTTTTTTGTTTCTAAATAGAAATGAGGATTTTTTTATATGATTCCCTCTTTAACTGTAAAGGTACCTTTGAAAAGAAATTAAGCAACTTTATTTTCTACATTAGGACCTGTAAGGGAGACTTCAGATTACAAAATGCGTATTAAAAAAAAAATGGTAGAAATAAAAGAATAAGTTTTCAGTCCTCCATATGTGTTTGAAGAAAACTCTATGAACTATGCAAGTCTATGGCCTGACTTCAACCTCTTTCTATGTGTAACATGATGTGAATTAGGGGCTGGTTTCATTTGTGCTTGAGAAAAAATGCAGCTCAAATTACAGTCCATGGACATATCATCGTCATCTCTTTGAAAGATTTCACCCAGCTCTATCAAGAATAATCATGTAATAAAGGCAGCGTCTACCTGGTGAATATGCAGTGACTTGGGTTTGGTTTTGATTTAGTACTTCTCAGTCTCAACAAATCCAGTGGCTGAACCATCTTATAAACGTCCATATAAATATGTAAAGCGCAGATCAAAGTAATAAAGATATAATTTTATATACTTATTTCCAAAGCCTGAATAGTGTAAAAAACCCATCTTAATCAGAACTTTTAGCTGCACAACTTTTAAGAAAATCCCAGTAATTTATTGTAATATCCTTGATGGGCTGCTAACAGTTTGGTATTCCATATCTGTGAAAACATTTGGTAGAGTTTGGGCTTTTATCATCACCCTTAAGTGAAAGAAATCACAGAATCACAGAATGGTAGGGGTTGGAAGGGACCTCCAAAGATGATTGAGTCCAAACCCCTTGCCAGAGCAGGATGAAACTAGAGCAGATCATGCAGAAATGCATCCAGACAGGTCTTGAAAGTCTCCAGAGAAGGAAACCTCACAAATTCTCTGGGGAATCTATTCCAGTGCTCTACAACTCTTAGAATAAAGTTCTTCCTCATGTTGAGATGGAACTTCCTGTAGTCTAGCTTGAATCCGTTGCCCTTTGGAATGCAGTTTCAAATAAATTCATTGTCTAATATTGCTATTAATTGAAATTAGTTGCTACATTAAGTTACTGTCTAGCCTTACGATCTTTTTATCTTTTCAGTGCTCCCTAGTGAACACAATAGTAAGGCCACACTTTTTCTTCTTTCATTTTTTTTTAAATTCCTATAGCTGCTGTTATTCAAATTTGGGGTTTGGTCATGTGATATTCTGGTGAATGTATTATTTATTTTGCTGGACTTAGTCATTTTGGAACTATTTGAACTAACAGAATATTAAAAAGCAACAACTTCTGTTTTTCCAGGGAAAATGACCCATAAACAAGAAGGAGGAAAACAGTTATGATTCAATCAGTATTCTTCATTGGCGTATTAAAGAAATGAGAAAGAAGTACTACAAGATAAAAATAGCATGAGCTCTATGTTTATATAAAATATACTACATGTCAGCTTGGGCGAGGAAAGTACATATGATGTAACTGTAAAATTAGAATTTCTTCTGTGTGTTTTGTTCTGGCTTCCTGTGTTCCTGAAGAGCCGTGGATGTCTCTTCCCCTCGAATTTTCTTTGATGTATTTTTTTCAAAAAGAAAAATGTTGGTTTTCTTTTATAAAGCACTCTCCACTGCTACAAAATTTAATTTACAATTACATAAAGAAATTACTGTAGTTTAGGCAACCAAGCATTTCAGCATATCCCTAGAAAAGTACAAAGGAAAGAATGGTTATCAGTACTGAATTGTGGATTAAGAGGATCATACTACACAGAGTACTGTCTAAAAGTAGCAATTTAATAGAAAATGTGGATGTTCATGTAAAGAATGTCTCTGAGGTTAAAGACAGTATTTAAAATGTGGATTTTTTTTTTATTTTTTTTATTTTTCTTATTATTTGGTTAAACGTTTGCCTAGAGATGTTTGTTTCATGAATATTTTTATTGAATGTTACAAGCAGCTTCATTAGTATTTTTGAGAAAACCTTTCTTAAGTACAGTTTTGTTTTTGTTAATTTCACTTGAAAGGGGAATACCATTACAGAAGGAAAATTCTCATTTTGCAGTGCAGAAAATGTGTTACAATGTCATGTAACTTCCTTGAACATGTATGTTATATAGCACAAATAATCTCTAATTCAGGAAGTGCCATTTCATATATTTAAAGGGAAAGTTTTAAAAATCACAGTAATTGAGGTTTCTGAGGTTCTAGAATACATTTCTTCATATGAAGTCCCTTGTTACTTTTTTTGCCCTGTAAAACAGCACTGGCTTTTGAGTCTTGTAGAGAGGAGAGTGGCTTCTTCGAAGTCTGCAACTGAAGTGGGTTGCAATACAGCATGAAGAGAGACACTTTTCAACAACTTGTAATATCTGTGTTCTTCTCCTGTAAACTTAGGTCATACTTTTGCAGAAGACCCTCAAGCAAACCTTTTACTGGACAGAATCAGCACAAAGTTTCTATAATTCTGCCTTTTTTCAACACAGGGAAGACCTAGTCCATTATTTCAAATATTGCCTCTGCATTAGCTCATGGTATATCCCAGTTATAAAAATGAAGATAGAATATCACAGTGTGCAGTTGATTTTTTTCAGCACTTTATTGTGTATCAGTACTTTATTGTGTATCAGTACAGTATTTCAAAATAGCTGCCCTGAACAGCCAGCTCCAGCACTGACTGCAACAAAGAAAAATTCAATGGAGTGCTTTTCCAGAGGCATTCTTCTTCCCACTGCAAAGAAAATTGATTGTCACTTGATGGCAAAGTGATTTCTCTCAAAATGTACTTTATTGTCAGCAACATAATTTATATCAAGAAAGCGGCAAGTTTTGTGAGTTTATAGTATCTGAAGCTTATGTCTGTATCCAGCAGGAAAAAATCTTTACTGCTTTGGTCTTTCATATACAGCTACATCACTTTGATTAGTAGAACCGTAGCTAAAAATATCTTTCTGTAAATCATGGCTACGTTTACCACTTATTTCTTAACTATTTTTACTTCCTTCCAAATTGTGATATATGGCTATGTATACAGTCCATTGGTTTGGGGTTTTTTTTCTCTTTAGTATCTGTGGAAACTAATGAATGAATAGAAGTTTCTTAAGGAGGAGCATTTGATATGTCGGGAGATATCTGTAGACTACCTTCTGCCTCTTCTCATATAAATTAACCTTTTTTCTTTACCTAACAATATCAGCTATAAACAGGAATCCATAGCCACACTCGTAAGCCTCTAAGGAGTAGTCTTTGATTTTGCAGCATACAAGGCACTTAATTTTAAACCAAAACTGCAGAATAACATATATACACATACACATATGCACACACAAACATATTCTGTACCCTATATAGCTACATCAGGGGCAGTTTCAGCATTATGTTAACAGTTCCTTTAGTATTTCGGTCACACTAGAGCAGCACTGGGTGTTCCCTAGGTGGGGGGCATCCCTGGAACTGGGCAGGCCACCACTGGTGCGAGCACATAAGGGAACTTAAGTGTCCTTTTACCCTGGCTGCTTATGTCTGTCAGTGAAGTGGCTACTTACACTAATGCCTAGCTAAATCCTTGTGCGGTAAAAACCTAGCAAGTCAGCCACACCCAGTGTTATTAATCACATAATACAAATTAATAAAACACAGGTACCATCCAACAGATAGTGAAAAGAGCAAATGGAATTTAGCTGTTCTAAACTTTTAAAATATTCATAAGGAGGTTTATATTTTGGGGGAAAAAAAAAGTAGTGATTTTTAATATATTGCATGAGCATTACATTTCGTCTGCTGTTAATTTTTATAGTTTTTCTGGATGAAACTCAACAGTTTGTTTTGCTTTGTTTCAGTATAAGATAGCTCAGTTTATATGTTGTTTAAGTGGACTAAACATAATAATGTGTACCCTTTGCTCAGTTAATACTCTGTTTTATGTTTACTTGAAAGCATATTGTTGCACAGGCTAATACAGTACACATAGGAGAATGCATTGAGCCACACGTCCTGTATGAACTTTGGTGGGAGTTTTATCACTGTATCTCCCTTTATTGTTTTGAAAGGGTTCCTCACAGAGTTAAGAAAGCCAATGTAATTAGCTGATAATAGGCTGTAAAGTAAGTTATTTTCTAATAGGTGGTTTAAAAAAACAGCTAAACCTTTAAAATGTTTTAATTACAAAATAAGTGGTGATTGCAATAATAACATCAGATATAATAACATCCTTGAATGACCTAAATTTGCAACTCCTATTTGATAAATTATGCTCCTTTATACTAACCAAGGGTCTTATCATTTAAGTTAAAAACATAATGCTGAAGGTGAAAGATTAAATGAAAACAGTATTAATTAGAAAAGAAGTCTACTAAGCTATGTAAAATTCAGTATTTTTCCTAGTTATTTTATGAGTCACATACTCTTTAACATATTCATCACCTATTTTAATTCCCAAAAATTATGTTGATTTTTAAGTTAAGATAGAAAGCATAGAAGTAATGGTTTAGCATTGATCCTTCTTTTCTGTCACTGGACTTTTTCTCATTCTTGGAATGCTTTAGAGCCGTTTGAGTTTTTATTTACAGTTTACTCCAAAATTAGCTCTGCTTTTCTGTACAGATACATCTTACAGTAACTCTTTACTTTGTACATAACACTGTTGTTAACTTTACCAAGGGCTTGATTGGGTCTTGAGTTATCAGTTGGTCTTTTTTGTTCCTTAGTACCCATTTCCACCATAATTAGGGAATTTTTAATATTTCTGAGTACATTATGTCACTCACAAATAAAAAACAGTGCCAAAACTCTAACAAAATATGACAGAATTTCTGCCTATGTTCCCACATTTCATTTTACCTGCATTAGAGTAGCTTTGGTATAGTGCTAGGAAATACCAAGCAAATATTAAGTAGACAATGTCTAGAGTAATTCTATACATTGTGAATGTCATCAGATGTCATTGGCAAAGCAACAGATACACATTGCCCTAAACACTTTAAAAAAGTGTAATTCAGTTCCTGATCCTAACAGATTTTGTATTTCTTGACCACTAAGCAGCACACGAATAATCTGTTTGATATGTATTTAAATACACGTCTACATAAAAGTGAGAGCTGGTAGGTTGCATTGGACACCTTGCCAGCTCCATAATCCAAGTAACATACAACAGTAACTGTTTTGGGGACATTTAAATGGTATTTCTTGTGTTGGTAAAAGATCTCTCTTCTGTGACTGCAAAAGGTAACTAGCTTGAAGGACCACTGGCAACTTCTATTATCTGCTGAGAAACTAACAGTTCATACTGAGCAACTGGCAAGAACAAAATTCTCTTCTTTCATGCATAATCTGTACATAAATTGTATCTGAAGGTGACTTTTCATAGCACATGTTCAAGGACAGACTCTTGGATTCAGCAGGTTCTCTCACTTTTTATCAGACACCTTTTGGGCTGAGCTGACAGTGCTGCTAATAGCAACATATTTTGTCAACTGTATCCTTCTGTTGGAAACTTCTATTTTCAAAAAATTAGAATGACTTCTGCCATGAAAGGGGAATTGATGCAAAACAATATGAAAAAAAAATTTGATTTCATGATAGAAGCTGACAAACTTGATAAAAAGTTCATATTTGAAGCTGCTGCTTTGTTACATTGACTTCCTCTGTTCAGCCATTCACTTCATCATCCCCTTAGCCAGTTCATGAGCTTGTTAGGGATGCTGTTCTCAGCGATTATAGGGAGGTTCACTTCTTCCGGTTCCATCCTACATTTCCCTGGTTTAAACAAATTTAAAAAAAAATATTTACCCTTCTAATTGCTCTTTGCCATTTTCTTCAGAAAAACTTTATTGTAGTTAGTCTAAATGAGAAACCTGATCATCACCATTCTGATTTGTACTCCAGACACCATTTCCTCTATTATAATAAATAAATAAATCCCAAATTCATTCCATCTTCCTCAGTCTGTGGATACTTAGACATCAACTTAAAAGACCAACAGGAATAATCTTTCACCATCACCCCTTTCTCCATCACTGCCAACTGCATCAGCATGTTGGTTGTTTTAAGATTGCAACTTAAACACCGCCTCTAATTTGGGTATCATTCCAGTTCCTCACATCCATATTAAGGTACAGCTTTTTAAGCTGTGCACTGAGCTGAAACTCTCATGCAGGTTCTCCACATTTCAGTTGCTACAACTGGCCTCTTTTCAGCACATGACAAATGTCATCTTGTCACATTGCTGCCACTGTTCTGCACAGATTATTTTCCTAACATCTCTCTCTGTATCTTTCTCCAGTTCCTCTTCAAAGCTTCAAATACAAGCAGTTTGTTTTCACTTTTATAATCCTTCACACACTGACTTCATGATACCCATTATTCCTCATAAAGAAAAAAAAAAAAAAAAAAAAAGAGCCATTAATTTCCTACTTTTAGATTTTCAGATAAGCCCTATTGTACTTTCTTCTGTGCTGTCTGTAATGATTGTGAGGTACCTCATTATCCTCCTCCAAGTCAGTCATTCAGACTTCTCCAGTTTATGTATAGAAAGCTTAGGCACATATATTGCCTTATATCATGACAGGTATTTCCTATCAGTCTGTCACTGTCATCTCTTGTCTTGCATAGGACAATCATTTTACTCTGTGTCTGTGCAATGCCTACAGTATGGTCCTGGTCAGCAACATGAGGGCCTTTGTGCAGCTGCAGTAATTCCCATGCTACTGCTGCTGCTACTGCTTCTGAGTCTTTCATCACCTTTGTGATTTGCCATGTGCATTGAAGTGCTTCATTCTAACAGGATAAAATACCACCTTATATTTAATTTTTCTGCATTACTGATTTGGCTGGAAGTTTTGGTGGTCTGACCTTTCTGGGGGACAAACCATGCTCTTCTTCTGCAGCCTCAAAGTTTACTGAAATTGCAGAGCACACACATCTTTATTGCATCTGTTAAGAAGACTCCAGTATTTTCAGTCTACAAGAAATAATTTGTAAATGTCTCAAAAATAAATACGTCTTTAAAGTAAGACCAAGAGATATGATTCAAAAGGACATTCAAACAGCCTTGACTTGGACCTTCAGAAGTGATTATTAAGAAAATGAAATAGTGAAATAGTTTTGGGTGAAAGTTAAAGTTCCATTTTAAGTTAGAAAAAAAGTTAAAAGACAGAAGATAGAGTAGGAGTAAATGGTCAATTTTCAGGGTGGCAAAAGGTTAACATTTCTGTCTACCACTGACCTGTACATTAAACAGCATTGTTTAATGTATTTATTAATGAACTGGAAAATGGGCTGAAGGATATTGTATGTGTCAAAATTTAAAGATGACCAAAAAAACTTATTTAGCCTTATCAAGATTAGAGTTGACTTTGTGGCACTCCAGAGGAATGTAGAATGGTAAGTGAATGCCATGGTGGTAGAAAAAAGACAGTATTGTATTGAGTAATATGATGCATATTGAAGGATTATTTTAACTGATAATGTAGCTGTTTGCAGTGACTGTTAAAAACTAAGTATAATCACAGTGTGAGAGAGGAAACAAGTTGTATCTTTCTGTAACACGCACATTTTTCCTCTGTCTACAGTAAAATGGAAATGAGGAAACAATTGAGGATTCATGAAAATAGACAAGTGTGATGACAAAAATGTTATAATACCATGTGTGATCTCATGATGTTACACTGAATTCGGGATGTTTCATTTAGTATAAAAATATAATTCAGTAGCCTGAAGAAGGATTTTTTTTTTAATTTCCCTTCTCCACAGATACTTCTGTTATGCAGTCTAGCTATTTCAGACCATACATTGTGTCTGTATGTAATTACTAGCAAAGTTGTACTTTGAAAGTAACAGGGGAGTGTGGGTCCATCCCCATTCATATATATCTCTGTGTGAGTCTGCTATATGTAATAGCTTTTATCAATGAGCTATTATTTGAATACCAGGGTACTTGATTTTCTATATAAAATATATTCATATTACAAATGCCATTTAGGTTGTTTTTAAAAAATACTAGCAGAAATTCTAATATTAATATTGCTAATAATAATGTCTTAGTTGAGAAACAAAATATTGCATTTAATGTCTATGAAATTTCTTTGCTCCCTAAATCTTGAGCAGATGGAAAAAAAACTTGTCATATGAAAAGCTGATGGAGCTTTGGTTCCTAAAGACCATGATATCAGGTTATTTACCCAAATTAGTTACCCAAACTACATGAGAACTGTCTTTGTAAATGTAAGTGAATTATCTTTTTAATATATGTATATATATGATTCTAGACTTCTTTAGCATCAAAATATACCACAGCCTCTTTATTGTTCATATTCCAGGAACACTGTGTTCATTGCAGTCTTTGTATCACGGTGTAGAAAATTCTTTACTTTCTATGACCTAAGTCTTTTTTTCATGGAGCAAGTGCATTGGTATCTTTGCACAATTCCTGCCAATAAAGTGATTCTCATTCAGTTGTCTAAATGAGAAAGCTTTCACCTGAATTGTGCAATTTAGGAAAGCATGAGATTGTCGGTCATACTCCTTCCACTTCTTTGTCTCTAGGCTTGTACTTTGTGCCCATGAGGAATATTTATTGTTTATCCTATTTAACACTATAGTCATATCACAGACACTACAAATACTGTTTCTGTGTTTCTGTTTTGTTTCTTTTTTTCCTCCGTATTCTCTCTTACTGGGGCTATGGTAGCCTGTGTTAGTGTGTAAACTGGATTTCTACTCCAAAGAACAACTTCTGTTCTTGTCTAAAGAATGTGTAAATCTCATCTAACTAATTGCAGATAGGCTAGGTCAGGACCCTGAAAGATGAATGCCAAGATTTGTTGGACACAGTCCGTAGCAACCCTGTAATGGTCTGATCAGGAGGGACAGGAGGTATAAAGATTAAAAGTTCAGTCTCTAAATCCCTTGGCACTGTCCTGTTCTTTAAGAAAGACACAGCATTGCTTTCCGATTGCCATGAATAACATTTTTCACTGCAGTATAGTCTCTTTCATAAGACCTTGAGATTACATCTTACTGATATTTCTCTAACCATCTCCTTTCCTTGGACTGCCTTCCATTTTATGATTTCATACTTTTCAAATAAGACCCTTCCTTCTTCAAAGAAAATCTATTTAGCTACACTAATCTCTTAAATCATCTAACACTCAAATCTTGTCCTTCAGAACACACATTAAAGGATGTATCTTCGCACTTCTATAGAACTTTGGGCTAGAAGAAGTTGTAACTAGTCATACACTAGAGTTTGTTGAGATATCTGTGAGTGAGAAATTCACAAACTACCATTAGAATGAATTTAGCAGAACGTGCAGGTATAGGCATGTGCAAACACACAAAGACAGGATGTCTGGAAATTAAAGGCAAAATACTTATTATTCCCCAAATAATCGAATTCACGGTTTCCATTTCACTTATTACTTAGAATTCAGAAAAAAAGTTCTGTTCTACTTATTCAAAGAATTTTTTTCTATGTGGGCATCTAGAGAGTGCCAGTACCATTCTGTGAATCTGAACTACACCAAAGTACAAGGTGAGCACACTGCGGTTTCTTTCTCTGTAGCGGATGGTGCACATTTTCAGTTGGACTTTTGTCACCTTGTGTACTGCAGTGTGAAACCATGAAACTACAGGTGACAATTCATGTTTAGAATAATGCACCTTTACCTGTTGTGTGTCTAGCATAAAATGATGGGTACGTCATGAAAACATAGCCTTTTTTTGAAGTGAATAATTAATTACAGAGAAGACCAACGTAAAATTAATAGGACAGCAAAAATAAAAACAAAAGTATTTTAGCTTTTGAAGGAAGACATGCTCTCATTGTCAGATTTCAGCTGTTTTTAACACCTGTTAAGTAGTTAGGAGGATAATTCCAGTTAATATATATAGTCCTTTAGTACTGAAGATATTCTTCAGTTTTTCCAATTGACTAAATTTTTCTGTGAACTGGCAGACTGTTGGCTCCCTTGTTTCTGTTGAATTGTATTTGTTCTGACACAGAGATATATATATATTTGCTCAAGAAAAGAGGATTCTATGACATGTATGTAGCAAATAACTGCATGTTTCTCATTAATGATTTCCTGCATTTATAACTGCACAACAGCTGTAGATGCTAGTAAGACCATTTCCTTTATTAAGCAATGTCTTCTGCAATATATGCTGGGTTTTTAAGTATCTTTCATGTACCCCTTTGAAGGAAAAAAACAACATACAAAAAAGAGAAACTACTTACTGTTAATTTTATTTATTATATTAATCTTTTCATCATCTTTTTCCAACCTCACTTTAGGACATTTTGATCAATTTAGTTTGTGTTCCAGTTTTGTTATCTGTTGTGTTTAGGGTTTTTTTGGCTCTGGTGGTTTGATTTGGAACTCGTCCATGTTTACAATTAAGGTTACAGTACCATCAGTGTCACAAGAAAGCAGGAGCGATGCTATTGTTGGAAGGATGGGGGAGTGTCCTGCACAGCATTTTTCACAGTTCTGAACAGTATCCTCTTGACCTTCAATTTAACTTTGAGACAGTTGCTCTTATCCCAGAACTGATTGCTCAGTCGTTTTACCCAAATGCTCACATCTTTAGGAAACAAGATACGCAGACAAGAAGGAATGACTTGGGGTTGACTTCAAAGCCTCTTATGCTTTGCCAGTGTGCAACGGTCCTTTATGTTTGGAAATTCTGAAGAAAGCCCAAATAATTTGTGGATAGCCTTGCATGTGTGAGCTTTTAAGGAAAAAAAACTATTAGCCACAAACTCCCTGAATACCTTCCTGGGTGGGAAAGTTCAGAGTCACTTAATGCACTTTTTACTCGAGCTATGGCATGCAGATAGAAGGAGCACCTCGTGGCTGAGTATGTTTTTTTTTCTTCTTGGTGGGATTGCAAGACTGCTGTGGCTATTGTCTGCATCAGGGATCTTATTTTTGTGCTTCACTAAATGTTTCAATGTGAAAGCACATAATGTGCAACTGAAAATGTTTCATGGTTCCACAGATGATAAGGGAAGAGTGTTCCTTAGGCATGTTCCACAGATGGGTGTGGTCACCTGTGCTTCCTTGTAAAATAAGTCTAGACTAAGATTTGTAAAGCTATACCTAGTAATGCACACACTGGGTCAGGTCCTAATATCTTGTGTTTGTGAGTGCTCACTCAAGGTGCAAGGTTACAAATGGTGAGATAGTAAGACAGGATAAAAACTTGAGATCCTTTTATATTCTCCCAGCAACATCAGGCTCAAGAACCCTTTGTTTTCAAAAGCTTGAAAGAGACTTTTCATCTGTGAATTTCTAAATTTATTTTTTAAAACATGTAAAGTTTGAGGATTTTCTTCCTTGCTGCTTCTGTCAAAATTAGTATGTACTTTTTTTCTTTCTTGAACATATTTAGGTCCCGTTTCCAGGCATTCAATCTTGTTAAACTTAGGAGAAATTTAGTGAAAACAATGACAATGTTCCTATCACAGGATCAGACTTCTCCAGTTCTGCTAATGCTCTTTGTGCTTCAGAAGCTAGAGATCAACTTCTTCAGCAGACGAAACCTGGCAATTTTAAACTAGGTTTATAGTATTATCTAGTTACAGTGAAATCATTTAAGTTCTGTATTGTAATTGTGAGTGTTTTGACATATCAGCAAATCTCTGCACAAAAGCTTGCAGGACATGTGGTATCTGCAAGTAGTTCCCTTATCTCTCAATCTTTTTTCCTAGACAATTATCAGATGATTTTGGAAGTAAGGATGTTTCTATATTTTCAGGATCTTGTCTGCCATTTAGTCTCACTCTTATAGATAGATACATTTCTCTTTATATATAAATATATAAAGTTCTCATATATAAATTTCTCTTCCAAGAAGACAAATTCTGTTTCTGTAATCACTTGGGAAATATCCTGGTGGCAACTCTTTGTTGATATTCTACACATATGCCAAAAATAATAAATACCTTTTCTCTAATCAGTGTTCTGCTGTATGGTATTCAATTACAAAAAAAAAATATTGGCGTATATAGTGCTTATATAGATCAGTGTCTGTAAACTGAGTATCACTGATGAAGCGTACAAAATTTGAAAGGTAAGGTTGTTTCTTCCCTGTGGTGCTGAAGTTGTTTTTTCTAATGAGTAGAAAACAAATTGTAATACAGTGTTTCAACAGTTAATCTCCTCAGAAAATTTGTCTATAAAAGCAATAACTCAGATTTATTCAGTGTATTTTATTTCTCCATAAGAAAAAAATTGAATATGTTGTTAAAGCTAATCAGTGCTGCATAGCTAATGGAGAATCATCTGTAATTTGATTCTGGAAATCTTCTGAAAACTGAAGTTTCTGGCTGTCTTGGAAGCTTAGCAAGAAGTTTCTCTCAGACATTACCTACTAGCATCCAAATAAAAAAAAATAATAATAATAAAAAAATCACCTTACTTGGTTTGTTTTGAGTAAAAAGACAAGGGAAAAAAAGAGCCGTTATAAAAGGTTTAGTTTTAGTACCATTTACTTCTCTGTGCACACTTTATGTTTAGATGCCATTTATAAATACCTTATTATCATTTGTTAAATTTTATGACAATTTGTACCAAATGCCTGATGACTGTAATTCATGCATTAAACATGCACACATATTTTAACAATATTTGCATCTTGTAATATGCTTTGTAACGACTTGTCATAGACTCATCAGTTAAACATTTATTTTACAAATGTATTTTGTAATATGCTATGGTAATAAACTATAAAAAGTTGTCCCACCTTGTAATATTTTCAGATGGATGAATAATGCATAACAAATTCTACCTTCATTTAAAATATGACCTCTATTCTGATGAAATCTGATACATTGTCTGGATTTATGGTGATCACTGAGTTCTGTGAAGTGCTGTCAATCTGCTTTCTGTTTAATTTTCATAGTTGATAAATGTGAATTAATCTGTAAATATTTACAAAATAATATCGTTTATTTTTTCCTATTATTTTTATCCAAATGATTCATTCAGACCAAGTGTACTCACCCTCATCATGCTGTGAGCTAATTTTCATTCAAATCATTTCTGGAAATTCAATTCAGTTCTGAAATTGATTATCCAAATGGTGATTGTTCCTTTGCTGGCTGCCTAAATTTGTCACATGTATCTCTAAAGAGGCCTATGCTACTGTCATATCTGATCTGATGAGCTGTGTAAACCTGACAGGTATATAATATCAGAAAAGGTTATATTGAGCTAGTATACAATAAAAACTTTTTTTTTTTTTTTTTTACTATTTATTATTTTAAACTTTTTGTTACCTCTAATTTCATATACTTTTTTTAACTTAAAAAACACATTCAAAACAAAATTTTGCTTAAATAGCTATTGCCATGAGAGTCAAGTTTTTGACTTTCTGACTTCCTGAAGCATCACACTGGTTTTGTTCAATAGTTTTTTTAATATGAATGTTACTACCTAGGAGTCCCTTGCTGGTATCTCTGTGTGTATGCATGCATGTGTAGACTGTAACATTTTCATTCATTTTGTTCTTCTTCAAACTTGAAAAGAAAGAAGGGGATTTGAGGGTTGGTTAGTTTGTTTAGGTACAAAAAGAGTAAGTATTATAGGGATGTTCCTACATCTGGTGATAGAATGAAGTGATTGAGGATTTCAGCAGTGTTCTTTGTTACCTTCCCATACCTGAATGAAGACCAAAGTGAATGGTGGTTTTACTTTTGCTGTTTGACTGAAGTACGTATTTGGGCATCACATCCATCTGATGCAGTCTGAGTGGGTGAAGTCAATAGAAAGTGGATTGGTTTTACCTCTGTTTAACATAAACAGAAATGACTACTTCAAGTGTATACCAAGGGGAAGTCACTTTTAGATAATTGGTCTCTTGGAAGAGGGCTTTATTTCACCAGGCAATAGGGGGTTATGCCTTGTCCCTGCCATTCACCTCAATAGTCCAGGCTCAAGAGCTTTTTTTCACCAATGATAGTCAAGGCACTTTTAGTCATCACGTTCTTGTCAACACGTATTCAACACACTTCTAAGAGACAGTTTATCTGATCTGATTGAGACATCTAATTAGGATTTAATGAATTGTGCTGCAGAACTGCCTAATTTTCTCCTTTGATTATGCAGGTAACCTCAGATGACTAGATCAGATATAAGTGTCTATAGCATAGATTTCTTGCATTTGGTAGAGTGATATCCCCCCATTTCCACTTCTAGTTTTCTTTTTTTCTTTCTTTCTTTCTTTCTTCTAAATAAATTACTGCTTATGAAATGAGCCGAGCTTATTGTCAATAGAGCTTTACCTCTTTACACACTGAGCATATTAGATTACATTCTACATAGTCAAACATACTCTGTTTAGATTGCATAAATTCTTTTATGGAAGTCTCTCTGCTCATGGAGAGAATAATTAATTCCCTTTCAATTCGCTATTTTTTAGTTAGTGTTTCTCATTAGCTGAAGGCAAGCAAGTTCCAGTTGGGTTATGGTGTTCTTGGTGATGTGAAATCTATCCTATAGCACTGAGACTAGCAAATGCTCATTCTACATGGGCCTGCAAGTATTCGTGAAACTTCATACTAGTCATCTAAGTACTGAAACAGGTTTGGTAAACATGAATTATTTAGTCTTCTATCAAACACTTTAGCCATCACTTCTTGCATTCTTTTAAGATGGTCTTATAATCTGAACAATGTTTTCTGTCTTTTTTTAATAAAAAAATCTAAAATGCAGCAGTCATTTTTCTGTAGGAAAATTTTACCTATATTTTCCCCAGTGGTCATTTTTGTTAGAATCATGTTGTCTTCATTGCCTTCTTTACTCATCTTTCAAATGATGATTTTGTCTGCCTTGTTTCAGAGGAGTATGGTGAATTCTAGTTAATTTTATAAAAATGTTTCTCATGTGTAACAGTTTCACTGGATTTCTTAGTTTTTATTGTTCATACTATTTGTTTGAATACATCAAAATGATGCAGTATCCTGGTAGTTTCTTAGTTCTCATCTGTTATAAATCACATTAGGGTTGTGTAAGAAATGCAGTGAACATCTGTATTATATGGGAATTTCTTTTTTTTTAAGTTTCTGCAGAAAGCACAGAGATTCCACCCTTCACTGTACTTCTTGTCATTTTTTCACATACATTGAATATATGCGATATATGTTACATAGCTGCTTCAGGATTTCTGTAGTTCAGATTCTTGCATCCTTGTGTTCTTGGAATTGCTTTTCTTAATTTCAGATATAGAAAAGCCTGTAAGACACGTTCTAGAAAATTGTTTGTGCACTCTGAATATGTCTGTTTATACATGCACATACAAAAGTGTATATTTACATAGGCAAATATTCTATACAATCCTATACAATCCTAACACTGGTAATAATCAGCAGCATTGTTCATCGTGCACTTTTCTCAACTGAACTTTTACTAGTCTCTCCTTCTGTCATTCCAAATCTCTGCTTTTAACACTAACAATAATTTCCCAAGGCATCATTTTCTGTTTTCTCCTTTTTTTTCCTTTTACATGTCAGTTCTTTTCCCTAAAACACAGTGACTTGTGGGCCACGAGAGAAAATGTTTGATCCAAAATTAGTGGCAAATTCAGTATCTTGCCACTTACTGAAGCCAACAGTAGGGTCTTTATATCACAGGTTCAGACAAGATTCTAGCTACCTAGTAGATCACACACTTGCTGTAAGCCCTGGGAGCTTAAGATGCAATAGATTTTTAAACTACAGTATTCATATGCATACAAAAATATTTTTAAAGATATTTTGATATTTCTAAGATGTAAAAGTTATCAGATACCCTCAGAGGTACATAATGAAAAAATTACCTTTATAGAAAGAAAAAAAAAAAAAAGCTCTGTGATGCATTTTAATACATTTTTGAAGATTTTTAAGCTACCTTTTTTTTTTTTGTATAATTCACATTTCCTACACACATGATGATGTGATGTTGTATAAAGTTTTTATTCTAGTTTTGTATGGGAGAATCTGCATAAATTACGTATGGTTTCACCATTTGTGAATAATGTGGCAACTCCAAACTCATGCCAATGAAACCACCATACTGTCATATCATGTACTGTATATAACATACATACACACTTACAATGAGGTAGAACATAACATGAAAATCTCTTCCCTCCAGGCTTGAAAAATGACCAAAAAGTAGAGGTCACTTTTCATGCCTTGTGAAAAATAGATCAAGAAATTAAAACTCCAATCAATACCTATAACCTTAAAATGTATTTTAATGTGCTGCAGCTTCAGTTACCCTCAGCTGAAGCTTCTCTATTTTAGCTTACAGGGTCTTGTGACCTCAGCCCATAGCAGAGTTTCAACAGTAATAGCGACAGCCATCTTGGATAAATGTAAGTGAAATTTTTCCTCATTTCTATAGTTTCTATCCCTCACATTCACTTTTGGAGTTTTGTTTCTCACTCAGGATGTAGACAGTATTCCTGCCAATTAGGGTGATTCACACAAAGTTGCAGTAAAGCAACTAAGCGGGACTTCTTGCCTTTTAAATGTCACAGTATCAGACTCATCCTGCGCTTTTGAAATGCTATTATGATGACCACACAAACCTTATTTCACCTGCAGCTAGCTTGATGGTAGTTTTCATTATCAAACATGATTAATCTGCAAAGAGAGACATAGTGCAAAAAGACTTCGGCCGTATAATTTTGTCTTAGATAACGCCAAGGATGAAATCTAGGAGGGTTCAGAAAATTTTTTTCTGAGGAAAAGTTTGCCTTCGTCATTCAGTTTTCCTGTTTCAGTTTTGTTTCAGGTCAGGCTGTGGTAATTCATTCCCAAATTTAGCTCTGCATTCACTATTGTATAAATCTGAGGCTGGAGCTGGAAAAATACACTTCATACGTACTGCCTGTGTAACCACTTTCAGAAGTATGAGATATGGAATGAGGGCATCTGCCCACTATTGGTTTCTGAGGAATACCAAACATAGCAGATGCCATTAAAGTCAGTGGTTTTTTTCAACAGTTGTCAGTCTGTTGTAATGATAGCTACACTATGATCCTAATGCAAACAGAAGGAAGTAGAAATAGTGTATTCATTCAGAAAATCCTGTCCTGTATGCTGATAACCTTAGGAAGCTGGTATTTAGTAGTAACATCTGAAAGTTACCTGGACTTAGGTCATGTACGATATTTAGTCCTGAATTGGCTTTTGTCTGAATTCACTGTTTCTGAGCAATGCAGCATTCTTGATCTGTTAAATCACCATGCCACCCTTCCATCTTCTAGTTGTTCAAATGCATATGTATGTATATAACTTCAAGACATACCTAAAAGTAAGTTTTTATTTACACATATAGGCTATAGTTGCATTGTAGCACTGTAGCTACAATAGAATCTTTTTTGGGACCTCAAGTAGCTAAACATGTAGTTGTTCAAATGCAGCCTGTTCTGATTGTGTGGTTTCATAGAATGTATCTTGTCATGAACTGTATGAAATGAAAGGCAGCGCATTTGAAGTAGTTAAGGCTAAAACTAGCAGAAGTGAATCTGCCTCCATCCATCTGTCTTACAAACATGTCATTCAAAGATAGATAAGGGGCAGTCTTGGTGTTTGACCTGCAGACCTGTAGTCAGCTTAAAAATTCATTAGAATTCAGGTCTTCTTGCTACTGTATGGTTATATTAATAACTCCATAATGGATGTGAGACCAAATCATATACAGCAGAGTCTAGAAGCTGTGAGAGTAGAAGAATGTGTATTGAAACCAACTCTTCAATTTCTATATGGCTCAAACTTTGTTATGTCATGTAGGTGGGAGGGTGGGCATTGTTATCAGCTACATACAGAAATCAATTAGTAAAGGAAATTGCATGCCTAGAGTCTATTCTTTTTGACTAAAACTATATGAATGAAAAAAAGGTGTAAGAAATGCTAGCTTGGCTACTGGTTGGGAATATTCCTGCTATTCCTGCTACTGGCAGGAATATACTGAGCCATGAAGAATAATCCTAAAATTTCTCTGAGGAAACAGGTTTAGTTGAAAATCCATGCAAACCTTGAGGACCAATGTCCTCAAGGGTAAAGGCGTTTTATAATAATTACCATAAATATTCATTTAATTTCAAAAGAAGAGAAGGTGTTCTTACATTTGTCATTGCAAGACTAAGTTATGAAAGACCTTTGAAACCACTGTCAATAGGAAGTATGTATAGATTTGGAATGTGTGTGAGTATAAAGTAGAAGATGAATTTGTGAGATGAATTTTGTGAAATCAGCACTATAATGATAGCAGTTTTAAAACCAGCTATACCTATGTGCTTTCAAATACCAGTTATTTTGTTGAGGCCACGTATGCCAGCATAAATTCATTGCAACTGCAATCTCAGTCCTGTAATTGTTATCTTTTTGACACTGTAGTTTATGTGACATCTCAGTCCCATTAAGTGATGTGATCCTTCCATACAAGAGTGATTTCCTGCTTTCATAACTGTCTCAGTCTTGTAACAACATCAAGATTATTGAATAAATAGAATGGATAATGTGATTCCATACTACTTGTTAAAACAACAATCCCTTGATAATGGGTAGTTACAGTGTGGTTTATTTCCTGGTTTTTTTTATTATTTATGTTGCTCTTCCAAATATCTTTGAACAGGCAGACAGACAAAAATTAAGCGAATGTGTTTTTATATGTCAAACTTTGGTTTTGTACTACAACAATTTTTCCGTGTGTATATATATATTAGGTAAAATATGCATATATATACACATATATATGTCTAAGTGCAATGTTGGGGCTTATGTATCTGTCTATTTAACACTTCAGTATGTTAAACAAGGACTTTGAAATACAGTAGAAAGCAATTTGTGATACTGTGCTATTGAAAGTGCAGTAGAGCATGCTCAGAGATTGTATAATACTAAAAGCTTTCTGTAAAGTTGCTTAAGATACTCAAAAGACAGATGATCACAAATCCAGCCTACTAATCCATTTGGCCAAACAGATATAACATTACGTACTTCGTATGTGATCCAAGCTTCTAGGATTTTCAGTTTCTTCTTTATGTCATGCTGTCATATTTCCAAAAGTCTACATAGTGCAAGAAGCATTTGTGCTCCTTAGTAAAAAAATATAAAACACCTCTAAGGACTCTGTGGAGATACTGAAGTAATGAAGATACTGGTGCTATTACCAGCATATTATTTATGACTGTAAGTCATAAATATCTAGTTAGGTTATTCTTCTGGTTCTTCATAATTTTCTTTGCATTCTCCATGTATAAAAGGCAGAGAAGTGTTAGACCCTTGCCAAAGAAATAAAGTCCATCCCCACAGTGTATATTGCTTGAAATGGAAATTTTATTCACCTGAAATCTCCATCCTTTTAATGTTCCATGCACAGTGAAGTCTAGATGATTGGAGTGAGTTGAGGGTTGTGGAGATAGTTTTTTCAAAGATCTGTACACTCAGAACTCCCAAGGGGTTCATTTCCAAAACCCATACACCATGCTATCACTTACAAAGTAATGGAGATATAATAGTTCATTTCTCAGTGCCTTTGCCTCTTAAATTGGGAGATGTGCCTTGGTTTTGTTCAAAATTCATTCATTTTAAAACCTGCTTCAAGATGTCTTACATGTAGCAAAACTTAGCAAGAGTGTGGCTTCAGCCATTTAATGAGTTTGCTGTTCAGAAACTCTTATTGATGACTTGGTCACTGCTGACTAGAAACAGGTAAGAGAGACAGATAGGTGCATGTATACACATTTTTAGGCAACCTCTAAAGCTTTGCTCCTTCCCCAAGAAAGAGTAAACAGCTTAAACATCTTCAGCAACTCTATAAACAAGAAGATGTCAACAGCATCTCCCCTTCTCTATTACCTGGGTGTCCTATCTGTGTTCTCCTAACATATATAAATCCTGTTCTAATTTCCTTCTGTTTGATACCTCTATCTGTTATTTGTATAGTGTTCATAAAGTTTATAGAGAAAATAAAGATATCCATCATTAACAGCTTAGGACTAACACTTAACTGCTGTTTTTATTTGAATTGGACCTTCCGATCTCTTTTTCTTCTCCTTAAATCTCATTTTTCTAGCCCTTGTGACTTGTAACTGAGTCTGAATGCCCATACTTTAGAAGACTCTTCAAATTAAATAAGCTGAGTTTTCTTTACCAGTTTGGTAAACTATTTTTGGCCTTTGTAGGATTTGCCACAATTGGGAATGGGAACTAGCCCACTGGAAAAAATTTAAAAATGTAGCTAAAAACGTGAAATATTTTAGCAATAGCAATACAATTGATCCAACATTTAATATTTCATGAGAGCTTCATTAAGCATTCCATATACAACATTTTTAATTATGACTTTTCAGTACTAAAATGCTCTGAAATTTGTTAATTTTGTATCAAAAAAAAAAGGTTTGGAGGAGCAGAAACATTCCTACCTTCTCAAAACAACATTCTTATTATTAGTCCAAGGTCTATAATGTCAGGTTCACCTCAAAGAAAAAACTTTCATTTTGAAATTTCCTTCACTACTATTTTCAAAAATCCATATTGTAAAAAATTGATTTTAAAGAAAAAAATCTGGACTGCTCCTAACCAGTGTTTTTAACCTTGCAGAACTGCTTGTGAATCAAAGAATTTCCTTTTCACACTGTTGTTTGTTGCTCATTTTTGATATGTTAGAAGTGGATTGTTTTTCTGCATAGGTGGGCAAGAGGGAAACATTGCTATAGCACCTGCAAGCCTTAGCTATGTTTTTAGTCTTAGTTTATTTACCACTCTAGTTTTAAACTTGCTTGCACTTCCAGATGAAAAATAATTCTCCAGCGATTAGTTTTAATTTAAAGGCAGGCCTCAGTGTTTTCTTAGAGATTTTAAAAGCTGCAGAAGCTCTGATAAAACATAGAAGGTGGTGCATGATCTTTAAGATTCTTAGAGTACTGTAAACACTGTATATAAGTGAAGTGTAATGCTGTCTTTTGTCAAAAGGATAGTATTCTAGGTCATACAGTAATTAAATTAATACTTCTGGACTTTGGTAAGCCCAGGTCACAACGACCTTCATTCACAAGGTCAGTTCTAGGGGTACCAGTTGTTGTTACTGTCTAGCTTGGGGGCAAAGCCAATACTGAGTTCAGATCAGAACTGGTTTCAGAGTTAGGTCAGGTAATTTAGGTACAAATGTGCATTTTCTTATAGTTGCAAGATACAGTAAGATAAATATATTCTATGACATTCTAATTAATTCTAATTAGTATAACAAGAATTCAATAAAAGTAATAGTGAAAAGCATTTGGTTTTACCATCCTATTACAAAATATTCATTTTGTCAGTAAATAGCATTATTTTTGTCATCATTAATTATATCCTTGCAAAACATTTACAGATTTTTATACTTAGAAATACATGTCTACAAATAAAAACTGGCTTCAATTGATGCAGAGGGAATTTGTGTTATACGTCAAATAACTTGGGACATAAACAAAGTAAGAAAGTGCTGGAATAGTCTGCTAGGGGGTGTTGTGGAATCTCCCTTGCTTAAAGGTTGTAAAAACATTTCGAACAAACATATGTACTAAACAAAAGAATTTATTCTGCATTTAAAGACAGGGATGGCCTAGCTCATTTGCCAAGGAGTCTTCTTTTTGCTCTGGGATTTGCATAATGAATTTTTAACAAATATTTCTTTTTTGTAGCTTACTTCTTTTAATGAAATGAGTTCAAATTAGATTGCTAATCAGTGGTAAGAGCAATTATGCCTATGTGTATGTAGTGTATATTCCGTGAACATTGGTTTTTGAAGGTTTTTACGAGTAATCCAAATGGTATGACAAAGAAGGTACCTCTATTACTCTTAGAGTTAAGTGTCCAAAATCTATTAAGACAATATCTGAGTAGTTTCTAGAAATAAATAAAACCGAGAGGCAAACAGGAGTTTGTACAGAGAATACTTTTTTAATGGAAGTCTGTGCTTCAGATCTTGCAGAAGTTTTGTGCTTATTTCAAATTTACACTATGATCTAAGTAATACTGAATTTTCATAGGATTGAAGCTTTGTGACTAATTGATTTTGTGTCTAGAAAGCCAAATAAAAACAAGTTCTTAGGAATTTTTAATTTTCAGTGGAACGATGCCTGGAGACTTATGGAAAGTACTGCTTTATTAAATGATAGGCACTTTTATGAAAAGACATTTTGAACAACAGAAGTAAAAATTCAGGACTTAAAAAACTTGTTACTTTCAAAACTATTGGAGAAGATAATTTTGCCCCCTGCTCCATCTTAGGACACTGGTTGCTCTCTGAGGTGTAGAGAGTAAGGGAGCTGAATTCCTCTGCAGCTGAGGGAGCCACTGGCACTTGCTAGCCCAGTGTGTAGGATGCTGGTGTTGATGTGGAGCTGAACAGTTGAGAGAAAACACTGAGTTTCTGGAGCCTGCTGGTTCACCAGAACTCCTGACAAGTGAGACTCTTGAGTGCAGGTCCCCACTGCAATTTCAGCCCATGTCCACATTCTCCTCAGTCACTGTGTAAGAGGACATGAGACATGACCCTGGCCATCACAGCCTTTAAATGAAATGTATTAAAATCCACTTTTGTGTCTTTTTGAAGGAGTCAACATTTTCAGTTTAAGAAGTGTCAAAATATTTTCTTTGTTTTTCCTATCTGAGTGTTAGAACTGTTTGGTTTGTTGTTTGGTTGGGTTTTTTTCCTGGGTTGCTTTTTTTTTTTTTTTTTTTTTTTTTTTTTGCTATTCGCCCTTTTTTTTGTTTTCTTTAATTTTATTGTGGGGGGTTGTTTGTTTTTTTGCTTTGTTTTTGGTTGTTTGCTTTTTTGTCTGATTAAAAGGACTTGTGAGTCCAGTATGTTTTTCATCTCTTGGTACACATATTAAAGCTATTCATTTCCCTACAAACATTGCATCATAAGAACTTTAAAAATATTCGTTCTATTTCATAGCCCTGGGAGTGCTATATATGTTTTTGTTCGGGGTTTTTTTTTCTGCCAAGAAGGCTCCAATATCTAGTAAATCTCAGTTCTGATCATCTTTTGAAAAGATAAATAATACTTACATTTTATAAATGTATAGTGATAGCCTTAATAAAAGTACGTTATTCAAGAAATATCAACAATATTTTAAGGTAAGTTAATGAAGATATGTTTAAATATTGTAACAATCAAACTATTATCTATGTAGAAGACTGAAGAAAATATGTTGCTAGGTGCTGCACCATTTTTGTGATTTCTCTTGAGAACGAGTTAACTATAATGAAGGTGCTCTGACAGCTTTATTTAAAGATCCATGCTTAAAAATTACTAATTTTATAGCATGTATTTTCTGTTTATGTGCCTGTCAGTTTTAAACAGCTTTTGATATGCAAATGCGTGATGACAGTTCTATATTCTGTGCCATTTCTTCACTCGAGTTTTTCATGCTATTGGAATAATCCCCTAACAGATATTTATAGAGTTTGTACTGTTATTTTGACAAATCAGTCATTGTTATTAAAATGATAAAAGAAAGTAATTTTAATACTTTTTGCATTGGAAGTTCTAAACTTTAAAAAAAAAAAAAGAAAGTATGTTTCCTAGCTCTATTTTAAACCTTTTATAGAAATTGGGTCTTTTTAGTTCTACTTTTTTATGGTAAGAAAAATCTGTAAATGGGAGTTGCTTCTAAACAGATATATCACTAAAGATCCATTTTTCTTTCTCCCGCAGTCATTTTGTTGTATGTGCCTATACCAAGTTGTGTGTTCCAGTAAATTAGTTCATGAATGTCATATGCTCTACCAGTACTAAATTTGGCTCCCACTGGAGACAAATAGTTGTGCCACAATTTTCAATATAAACAAACTCAGGCTTGTTGTCTGTAATTCTTGTAGTTGTGAAAAGTTGTTGCCTTACTGTGGCCAGTGTGCTCACAAGGTGATGAGTTCGGAGGATTTGAGCTGTACTGCCTGTTGCAGTGCATGCCTAAGCAGTGACCAAAGAGCACTCCAGTCTCTAAAGAAAACTCTAAATTTGCCTCATCTCTATCTAGGTAACACTTTGTATTTTGATACTAACCCTTGGCATTGATTTAGACTAAAAAGAGAGACTGAGAAAATGAAATCAGTATTTCCATAGTCTTGGAACAAAAAAAAGTCATTGGCAGGTGACATATAAAGACAGCGAAAGGACAGAGACACTCACCTGTGTCTAATGAAGGAGGTGACATTTCAGTAAATGGTAGATACTTAAATATATACTGTGCATTGGCAGTCTCCCAAGACTGCTGATGGAAGTGTGTTTGGGGAAAGGAGCAAGTGTGTTGAAGAAACCTCTGCTTTGAGCTGTACCATGAAAGAAGGAGCAGGGACTGGCTGCAGTCACCAGGCTAGTGCAAGCTTTCAAAGGATACGAGCTGAAGCCATGGACAGCTTTCAGATCTTGTTGGCAGGTGTTGTGAAACTATATTTAACCCCAGTTTATTTGCAAGGTTTCTGTATTCTTTTCAGGATGTGTCCGTGTTTATGTGATTACTGGTGTGAATATTCTGTCGTTTGGGAGTGACCCGTGGTACACGGGTGTGGTGGGTTGACCTGGCACGGCACCAGATGCCCACCAAGCCCTTCTATCACTCCCCCCAACCCCCATCAGCATGGCACGCAGGGGGAGAATAAGACGCAAGGAGCTGTGAGTTATGATAGATAAGATGTTATTCGGTACTTCCCGTCTACAGGCGATGTCGGGCTGAGTCCAGGAAGCAGGGCTCCGGGAACACGCAGCAGCCGCTTGGAGGACAAAGCAGAATGCCCCCA
>WTSP01000693.1:11734-28240 GCA_025331215.1 Actenoides lindsayi | reverse complement strand
AAAATACATGTACATAAAAAGAAACACACAGCGGACAAGTACTACATACAATTGTCTGCACATACAAGCACACCAAAATCTCTGAAGTTTCAGAAGATACCAGCAAGCTGTTGTTTGCATGAAGTCCTGTTGACTTATTTGATATCAACTCTGTAAAAAATAAGACATTGAAACTTTATTAAAAGTATACTTTGAGGAATGGGGACACACATATATGGTAATGTGATATTCCATTTGACTGTATTTTATTTATCAAGTGATGAGATGTAGTTTCTCAGAGCTTCTTATTCCATTTGAATTGTGAAGTTAAGAAGTAATACAGTTAACTGATAGTTGTTTCGCACAGTGAGCCAAAACCATCTCAGACAGCTCGGGGCTTTTTTTCTGTTAGTCTAAACTATTTTCATTAGCTTCTCTAACAAAACAAAAATCTTAAAAATGTCTTTGTGTTTTACTCTTTCAAAAAAGAAGTACTTTGAAATGAAACATTGAAAGTAAAAAATAGAAACAATTTTGCTTTGAAATGTTAAAACACAATAAAACACTTTGATGTCTACTAAAACTTTTTTCCTCAGATGAGACAATTTTCCTCAGATGAGACAATCTTGTGAATTAGATATAAATAGTTCCGTTGACCTGAATCTGCATTTTTCCACAATTACATTCTTAGACCAACACTTTGTCCATCATTAGCAGTCTTAAGAATACCCTCTAGCGCAGAGAGACTGGCAACATCAGTTCATAAGACCGCACATATTACTGTTGAAGGATCAGGTCTTTCAAGATTTGTTTGTCTAAATATATCTGAACTACTAAATCTTCATGTTCAGTGCTAGTGAATTAGTTTGCTGCTGTTTCTGTTTGCTTTTACATTAGAAGTTATTTTGAAGACATCTCAATAGGCAAATAAAATCCTGAAAGCTTCTAAATGTCAAAAAAATACTCTTCATTCCCAAAATCACTGTGGAAAGTAATTCTATTTTTCCATTACTTTTTATTTAATACCAGCAAACTGATACATAATACAGTACTTCCAAGAAAATAATTTTGCATCATATTTTGTGCCCAACTGTTTCCTCCTTTCTGCAAGTTGTTTCCTTTCCTGATTCTTTTTAATTTCTTGTAAAGCTACCTACTGAGTTCTGATGGCAATACTTTGTGAGTTTGTACTGAAACACCTCAAGTGCTCATAGACATGTTACATATTAGTCACTGATCATTAGAATTATTCCTGAGTTTTTCATGTGGTTGGTGGATGATCAGTTGGAGATGTCCAGTTATCCTTGGAAAAATATGTCAGGAAGGCAGGAAAATATGTAGTGATGCTTCTCTCTGTCCTCCCTTCCTTCACTGCCTTTCTTTCCCTCCCTTTCCCTTCCACCAGTCCCGCTGGGAGATCCGTGCCAGACTGTGTAATATGTGCATGAGATTTACCAGGTCAAAAGAACTAGCCAGCTTCATGGATAATGAGAACATGAATGTACCAGAGGATATGAGGCTACCAGGGTGAGAGAAATTTCTTCCACTTAGATGCTGCACTAAAAAGTAGGTTTCAGAACTATTTCAGGTAGATAAAGAAGTTTATTTAAAAGAAAAAATAAATAAATCAGGTAATGAATGTACTCTCTTCAGGCAACAGAATCATTTTAGTTGGAAAAGACCTTTAAGATCATCGAGTCCAGCCATTAACCCATCACTGCCAGGGTACCACTAAACCACGTCCTTCAGCACCATATCTCCATGGTTTTGAAACCCCTCCCGGGATGGGAGCTCCACCACTGCCCTGGGCAGCCTTTCAGGGAAGAAATTTCTCCTAATGTTGAACCTAAACCTCCTCTGGCACAGCTTAAGCCCATTTCCTTCTGGCCTGTCACTTGTTACTTAGTGCAGAATTGATTGATTTTTGATTCTTTGTTTTTATAAACAACATTTCTGAATATATTGCTCTAAACAAGCAGTCACATTTTCTGCAGAAGAAATTACTGCACACAGTGGTTCTGTACAACATGACTGTTGAGAGGTATGTTGTGAATTATATTGACAGATCCTCTGTAGTTTTTGCAAAACCCTGTACATACCCCTCTAATTAAGGGTACATATACCATGATAAAAGAATCATTTGTATTTATGTATGTGAAAGTGAACTTGCTATTTCAAAGCAAGATACTTGCTTGCTTTCTATTTATTTATTTATTTTCTTCTATTTTTAATACCCTTTTCTTTTGGTTTTGTATAGTATACGTATCCAACAGCATACTCTGGCAGAGAATAATTCAGTGGGAAAAGCAGACTTTCTTATTTTTAGATACTTGATCTGAGTAAATATTGAAAAATGTACAGTAACGCAAAGATTCTTTTCTCTTACAACATTCCTATTGTGTTACTTCGTAAGTTTTTTTCTTTTCCTTGTGTGTTGTAAAGTCAACTCACCTTGGCATTTTGACAGCTTACAGGATTTTATTGTTAAGAGGGCCACCAAATGACAAAAATACACACTTGGATGTATCTTGTAGTCACTCCCTATTAACCTTGCAAAGCTTATTTTTAATCTGTCACTGATTGTGTTGGAAGATTTTGGTCTGCTGGATTTCTTTTCAGTATGTGCAAAATGATGTAAAAAATAGATTCATCAAAATAGCCAAAACTATGCATAACTACACATGAAAAAATCTCAATTTGAGCTGATAAATGGCAAAGGATCCCAGTTAAAGCAGCTACATATTTTCCCATTTTGCAGCACACCTTTTCTCCCGCCTTCACACCATTCTGGGCCCACAATACCTGTCATAAGTTGAATAGACATGAAGTACAATGACAGGTTTGCACAAGTGACTCCAAATAGGAAGATCTTAGTTCAGCTGAGGCCGCATCTTGCAAGAGCTTTGAGGAGTCAAATTTTTTGGTTATCCAAATAGTGGAATGATTCTAAAATATTTCCATTAAAATATTTCTGTTCACAACTTTTTTTGTATTTTTCAGGTCCTTGGCAAAGCACATCCTGCTTTTCGTGCATGTAGAAATGGAGAGGCAGCAGATCTTTACTGTTACATATGATTTACTGTGTGCAAAAAGTTTAATTCACAATGAATTGTAAGGAGCAAACAAAAGTTTTGCTGCTTTATCCAACAGACTGGTTATTCTGGCAGTTGCAGGCATTGTCATCCTATTATTCTCTTCTTTTTCACAATTTATACTAGGAAAGGCGTTTTAAATCCATTTCAGCCCATGTTGGGTAGTGCCAGTGTGAACTACTCATTCTCATACATTTTAGTACAAAGATAGAAGGAAATAGATTAAATGGGATTCCAGCCTCTATTCAATTCTCCTATGTTTTTTCTCATATAATTTTGTTCAAAATATTATGCAAAGTGCGGAACATTGCATCCTGGCCAGATCTGCTCCATCCCTACTGCTGCTGGGGAAGCAATGGGACTGCCTCTGCGTAATGCGGAGAAGACAAGCCACCGACAAAGAGAGGGGTGATTAATTCTAGATTCCAAAATTCTCATCATACATATGTATGCACATATGTGTATGATATTCATGTTGCCTCTTGCTTTTATTTGTACATGTATAGGTTGCATGAAATAAGTAATCTTCTCATATATTTAGATGACCTGTCCAACCCCAGGATTCAGTGTTTTGAACTCTTGCTGCAAAAACTGCTGGATTATGTTTTTAATTTCCTCGAAACGTCCTTTTTTTCCTAACAGCAAGAATGCGCTAAAATGTTTATCAAGCCTCACTCTTTTCCCCGAGAAACTCAAAATATAATTACATTTCATAATTATCCGCCTTTGCCTCTAACAGCATTGTTCACCCTCTGGACCTGTTGTTCTGTTGCTATTCTATCTCATGCAGCGAAATTCTCTTCAGCTTGCTTAAACAACATTAATCCCATAGAAAGTGATTCAGATAATGTCATCGACTATGACACAATGTTCTCAGGATTTCTTGTGTATACTGGGGTATAATGTCCTCTTAGGTGTAATTAAATTATGCCAAGATGATTTTCTTAGTGTGAATAGAGAGCATTTAGGTACGAGATTGTTCAGTTTCAGCCTAAGACTTGACAGCCGTCGTTAGATGGCTGTTTATCTCCACCTTATTGTTCAGCATGGTGTGGTGGCCCTTTCTTCTCCAAACTGAGGGTGCCACTGGCCAAGGTGAGGGCTTGGGGCAGAGAGCAGCGACTGGATGTCTTTGATCACGGGAACGGAGCTGCCGTGGCTGGGAAGGGAGGCTCCTGCAAGACCTGCAAACGCTGCTGTGCTCCAGGAACATTTGGTGCACTGTTCCTAAAGATCTGACCATCTTTCCCCATCCACAAAATCAGTTCTACTGCATGAAGGGCTATTGAAAAATGTACAGTAACGCAAAATATTACAATAGCTTTTTGGCTTAGATTTAGCTCTAATGGTCCAAAGTCTGCTGTTGTCCTGTTAATTGGAATAGCTCCACTAATTTCAGTGGGAGAATATCCCCCAGTGGAACCAACGGTGTGTATGAAAGAGCCACAATTTGGTCATCTGTTAATTTTATTAACATACAAAAATTATACTGCAAGTAACCCATTATTTATGTAGTTCTGAGTGCATAAACTGCCAGATATATTGTGCCCAGTTGCTTCTCTGTCTGTTTAAGATGCAAAGCAAACCATTATGATTGTTGTATTATCTTCTTCAAACTTCATTACTTTTGTAGTTGGCAGGAGCTTTAAGTGTGCTAACACCACGTCTTCATTAGCAGTAATTCACATTTTTCCTAGCCATCTATTTAGTTTGAAGTGCTGTGGAAGTGTAACAGCAGCAATAGTCACACTCTAAATTGTGAATTTGATCCAGAATATTATAGGAAGAATGTCTTCATTTTAACAAGGTCTTTGTCTTTTTTTTCTCTTTTTTTTTTTTTTCTTTTTTTCTGTAGGCAGCTTTTGTTTAAAAGAATTGCAGAAAGGAAATAAGAATTTTATGAGAAATTACATCTATTGAAACTTCACTCTGCAAATGTTAACTCTCTTCTGCTTGTTGTCTTTAGATGCATCTAAGTAAAAAAGAAAAGATGCCATGAAATCTAGATAGATAGCTCCAGAATTTGAGGTGAATCTGGAGGTTGAGTTCCTCCCTATCTAGGTTATGGTTAGTGGTGAACCTGGAGGTTGAGCTCCTCCCTGTGCAGGTTATGGTTAGTCTTTGTAAACAAAGTGAGTCTGTACGCGATGCATTTACCTTCTGAGTTGATTGTGATTTCTACTATGAGGGCACGTTTTTGAATTTGTGATGAAGGCCAACAGAAATTCTTGGTGTATGATAGATTCTGTCCGTCTCCTTTCGGAAAGCAAAGTTTTTACTTGCCTAAAATATTGGAGAGCTACCTGAATGCCTGTGGATGGGAACTGAACTTCGTTTACATTATTGTGAATTGTCCCCCACAGAAGTTCAAGTGGATTTTGAATTGTGCAAAGATGGTACAAGAATATCTGCAGTGTTCTGGTATTCAAAAAAAAAAAAAAAATAAAATTGACAAATTGCATTTGTACATCAAGAGCCCTCACATTTCTTCATTAATCACATAGATTTGCTCTCTATTGTGCTTTCAGAAATGGAACTTAGTTTTTGAATGTAATATTGCTTCATCATCTAAGACAATTCATGATTCTCTCCTTTCAGAACAGTTTATTAAAATGATGGAAAACAGTCCATCACTGAGAATGTTATGGCTATGAATAGGGAAAAGCTATGAATATTTGATGATAATATTTCTGCAGAAGACCAAACAAAATTCTCTGTAAAGTGAACTAAAATACATAATAGCTCAGCCTGCAAAGGAAAAGCCCAGAACTTGGTAAGGAATTGTCTTTATTTTTAACAATTCGTTAAATTTTGAGATGACTATATCAAATAATGTACATGGAGAAGTTGAATGCTCCATATATCAGTTTTGGATGCAAAACATGATCTGGTGGTATTTTCCTTCAAGTTTCTCATCACTCTCATGGCAAAATGATCAGAACTATTGTGGTGTATTGAGATTACAGGCACAAAAAGAATGTGTCAGTTTTCCTCTAAACAAGGTGTATTTTTGTAGCATTTCTAATGTAGCCTTAAGGGTTGGTTGCCTCTTCAAACTTAGCACTAAAGTTTCCATCAGTGTCTTTTGTTTTCTACTATTGCCTTTGACAGTGATAAATTCATGGAGGGTTGTCTTTATGGTAGAGAAAAATAAAAATGGGGGGGGGGGGGGAAGCCACCAGACCAGTGTTCTTGCATGTAACAGGTGCAATTTTTAAGAGCAATCTTGATACAAATAGACAGGTTATTACTGTTAAATGTAAGGAAAAGAAGTAGAAGAGCACAAGGACACTTAACTTGTAAGATGAAAGTTGTACAAATCCACCTCATTAAAAAGTTTGAAGAAAGAAAATGCAAAAGGTTAGAGCAGAAAATACAAACTGGTTCAGAAAGGTCCGTATGCCAGCATCTGTGCAAATGTGACTCTGCCCTGTTGCCATTGACGCAGCTTTGCTTCTCAGAAAAGGACTTTTTGCCTGTAGAGTAATAAACACTGTGCCTTTCTCCGTGAGAATTAACTTCAGCTGTCAGCAAAGACAAGTTTGCCAAGTGGGCTGATGGTCTTGTGGCAGAACCAGTCAAGCAAGGATCATGTCCTGGTGGGTTTGAAATATCTCCAGAGAAGGAGACTCCACAACCTCTCTGGGCAGCCTGGGCCAGGCTCTGCCACCCTCACAGCAAATAATTCTTTTCTGCTGTTCAGATGGAACCTCCTGGGTTCCAATTTGTGACCATTGCCCCTTGTCCTGTCCCCGGGCACCACTGAAAAGAGACTGGCCCCATCCTTCTTGACCCCCTAGCCTTTAGATAGTGGTCAGCATTGCTCACATCCCCTCTCAGTCTTCTCCAGCTAAACAGTCCCAGGGCTCTCAGCCTTTCTCCATAAGAGAGATGCTCCAGCCTGCTCAGTGTCTTCAGCTGGACTCTCTCCAGTAGTTCCTTGTCTCTCTTGAACTGGGGAGACCAGAACTGGACACAATACTCCAGAGGTGGCTCACTGGAACAGAGTAGACAGGGAGGTGGTTTCTGTCTGAATTCTACTGTCCTGAATCTAGTCATTTGAGTGGCTGAGTGATGCTTTTAACGTGTTACTGTCCCAACTTCCCATCTTGAAGTTATTTCCAACTCGTCTCTAATATATGCAGCCCTGCTAAGCTGTTAAATAAGAAAGAAGCACAGAGCACCAAAAATACTTAAATTGCTGCCTTTTCAGATTCTCATGCTGCTGTCTATCGGGCCTTCAAACGTGCCTTCATTGTTTCTCCAAGCACATTGTGCTGTGAGCCCTTGCAGATAGATTCCTCCAGCTTCCAAAACTCGTCTCCATACCCTGCCTGAGATCAAAATGAATGCTTATTTCAAACTAATAAACAGGCTGCGTCTGCTGACAGACTGTATTCACTAGAGTAACATCATAACGTATTTCTTTTCATGTGTTTGTTTCCCAAGTTGTCAATTAGTGGGAGAGAAAGTGTCACTCTCCCCACCATCTTTATTTCTGTGACCAGATCTTTTTTGGTATGTCGTTTGTCAAAATGTCAACTCTGTGAGCTTGCTGGGCGTTTTCATGTGTCTGAAAATATTCTTAAAAGGTGTTCTTTCATTATCTAGTGTACATTTAAACCAAATGCTTTTGAAGTAATGTTGTTAGGCTTTGGGAACTTCTGAAGCTGACAACAAAAAAAGATGACTGGGAAGTTGAAATTCTTTGGTTTCGACAATAGTGGGGTTTTTTCTACAGTTAAAATATGTGACTTGGAATTTAAAAGGAAAAGTTTTCCTGGTTTTCCTATTTTTCTACAATATTACATGTAAAATCCCCATCCCAGCCCCCTGCCCCAAGTTTGCAGCTCTTATTCTCAGTGGCCTTAGAGCTTTCTCAGCCACATTCCTCCTGGCTGCCCTGGGAGGTGTGGACACAAAGGGATGTGTAGGGTGCCCTCAGAATTTTGGGAGGCTTCACCTGGGCTGAAGCTCCTCGTCACGCCTGTTTTACTGTGTCTGTGCTCTTCCACGAGGATGGCAATAAAATAATTGTACCTGAAAGTTAACTCAAAAATACACTTGGTCATGTTGTACTAATAGCTCATTTTATTCCATGGGTCCTGTTAACATTAAATATTTATAAGATACCTATAGAGTAGATAAGAATAAAAGCACGATCCTTGTAGTAGAGGGGCTGAGGGATTAAAGTTTCACAGCAGGATTTTCTTGCCAGTGTTTGGCTGCAGCCTCTTTGAAAACTGCTGCGGGTTTGCTGCAGCACAGCCGTGTTTTGGTTTACAGCAGATACCCAACACTGTCTCCTGGGAGCTCCTAAGCAGGGTGGTGATGTTCTCATACAGATTTTGCATTAAGTTTATAGCTGCTGCTTTTTAATTTTATGTGACAGTGAAACAAACTGAAGGGGTTATTTTTATATTTTATTCAAGATATTCAAAAACGTTTACAAAAAATGATAAAATATCAGGCTATAGGAAATGAATTATTCATTTTGTCATCATTTTTGAAGATACATCATCATTCTTGAAGAATCTGAAAGGAGGTTGGAGCCAGGTGGGGTTGATCGCTTCTCCCAAGGAACAAGCAATAGTATGAGAGAAAACAGCCTCAAGTTGCACCAGGGCAACTTTAGGTTTTACATAAGGAACAATTTCTTCCCCCAGAAGGATTGTCAAGGCCTGGCCCAGGCTTCCCAGCGCAGTGGAGTCCCCATCTCTGGAGGGCTTTCAAAGCCATGCAGATGCGGTGCTGAGGGACATGGTTTAGTGGTGCCCTGGCAGTGCTGGGTTAATGGTTGGACTCGATGACCTTAAAGGTCTCTTCGAACCAAAACATTAGTATGATTTTATAATAATTACCAAAATATTAGGAATAGAGTGATTTAAGCTTTGCTACTATAGATGTACTGGTTTATTAACTTTCATGCTTATTTAAAATTATCTCAAAAAACAAAGGAAGCACGCTGCTTCTATCCATAAATCACAGCTGAACAGATAGCTGGAAAGATATGGACTTGAGTACAGGGCATATAGACAGTTCTGGGTTTTCTAAGCATAAATATCCATTAAAAAAAAAAACCATGCACAATCTCTAAGCTTTGTACAGTGTCACCGTAGCATGAAAAATAGTGTTCTTTATAAATGCTGGAAAGAACATTCAGATATGTTTTATTTTTCATCATATGTATTTTGTATTAAAAAAAGATAAAAGATATTATCTTTCGTCAAGTATTTTCCTGTTGACATAATCAGTTCTGCAGAGTATATAGATGTGTGTCTGTGTATGTAAATATTTATCAAAATAGACACATTCTATATATGTTATACATGAATGTAAAAACCACATTTCTAGCAGCTGAAAATATAGTCTCTCTGGGTTTTTTTTCTACACAACAACAAAAAGATTCTTACAATTCATTACCCAATATGTAAAAGAACTTTAAATCAATCTGTGTTAGAAATGCGTAGCCTCAAAGTTTTACATTTTCAGTGTGTAGTCATTAAAAACAAATGCTGCTTTTGCTCTCTTTATTTCAGGAAAAAATAATTTCTTTTTTGGCCCATATATCTGTAGTCTCACAAATATGCTTTGTAGTATGGTGAAAAGTATATTCACTATCTAACATCTATTAGTAATAAATTAAAAAATCCCATAGGAATTATCTAGCAGTAGGTAGACAATTCCAGCTTTTGTTCTTCTCTTGCAAGGAAATATTGAATACAAGTATGAATTTCCTCTCCAGACCTGTAATGGAAGGCTCAGTAAGAAAAGCATTAAAATGCATTATGAGAGGCAAAAAGCCTGACCCCAAATTCTTCTCATGAGATATTAATGAATGGTTCTATTTTCTAGGTACTGAGAGAGTATTTAAATAATCACTCTGGTCATGCATGTGGCACTGCCAACGAAAGCCGGAACTAGCTGATGGCGATATTTATTTTTTAAAAGTCACAACAGCATAAAAATATCTGAGGAAATAACTTGTTGGAGGACAGTAGGGTGGGGAATAAGGTACACCCAGAACAATTCTATGATTCTGATTCTGTTCTGTTATATTCAGTGCTGTAATTTCTTGAATGTCTCTGTGCTGCAGTTTATTTTGGGGTTAGTCAGTTATCCATGGTCAGAGGATCCCTACTAGCATCATCTATATCTTTACTGGTTTGGCTGCCTCATACCAGACAGAGCCACACATGATGCTCTGCAACCACCTCCTGGCACACACCACGGTGAGGGGACGTGCCAGTACCTCCAGCTCCTGGGGACGCCTCTCAGATGTCTCTGTAGTGGCTGACCCATCACACAGGCAGTACCATCACTCTCCCCACACCAGCTGGGTTGTTGGTACCAGCACAGGATTGTGATGCAAACATACAGGCAATCCCTCTTATCAATGTGCTTGTCCTGTTCCTGGGGCATTCACATGATTGGGAGAAAAAGCATTAAATAGGCTATTTTTATCCTTAGGCAATAGAGAAAACAGTCTGAGATATTCTTCAAGCTCCCTGTTATAAAACAACGTAAAATAATGTACAGGGACTCACAACCTCATTCACCTTAGCACATAAGTTTTGTTTCAAAGGAGCCTGGCTGAATCATGTTTACAAGCGTATCTGCGGGTGTAAAAAATCACTGGGTCAGGTAAAATATTTTAAGTATGGATATTTTTATAACTTCAAATCAACATTCCTCATGCTCATGTGTTTTTTATAGCCTTCAGTTGCACAGACAAGTTTTTTCTGACTGAGGTGTCGCCCAGCACTACCACACTTGAGCAATGTTAGTATCCTTGATCCATATTTAAAGCACACTATAAAATCCTGCCTGAGCACAGAGATGTTGCCCCAGAATAGAACTGGCAGTCTCTTGAGTTTTTGATGCACTATAGAACCAGAGTAAAGATGCTTAAATAAGGATTTAATTGAACTTTGCAGTCCTGGACTCTCCCAAGTCTCTCCTCACTCACCTTTTTTGCAGTATTATTTATCATGTATTTTTAGTTTCAATAAGATGATCCTTCTTTCTGATCATCTTGGGAATATCCTTTAGCTTCAGAAATAATTTCATTTCAGATTAATTAAAACCACTTCTTTCTGCTTTATTTGCAAGGTGCTGCCATGCAGAACATGTGGAGATGGGGAGAGTCTGCAAGAAGCTGAGCATCTTCTGGAGCCCTGACAGTCAGGAACTAGCACAGCTTTCCTGGTGGCAAGTAACCTCACCTGAATACCAGCTCTGTCACCATCATTCATTAGTGTTACTGTTTCCTTGTGAACTTGCCACTCAAGAGAGGGAAAATTTAAGGTTAATTAAGGTTAATTTATGGAGCAATAGTTCTCAAAATGAACCAGACTGTTGGGTTATTTCAGTAGCAAGACTTCTAAGTGAAAGAGAAGGAAGGTACATAGAGGGAACAGTGGTATCTCCAGCTATATTCAGTGCACCTCTCAAAATTAAATATTTTGCCTTGTCTGTAATAATTTCAGGGTCAAAGTACACCATGAACTGAGACTCTACTCAGTGGTTTTGTTCCACATCAATTCACCCTTCCAGGTATCTTGCCTTCATGTGCAACTCCAGTTTTCTGAGACTGCTCCCAGTGTGGAAGGACTCATGAATAATTTTATAATCAGCTTTTTATTTATTTCTGTATGCACACTAAGACATTATTTACTCTTCATTTGAGAAAGGATCATGAAAGAAGTTGGGATGGGATGTGTGATGAAAAAGCGTATTTCAAAAGAATAAGGGAAAAAACCCCAAACCCACCCCTTTGTATATGTGGTAATTCTGCAAGTGCCATATGAATTATAAATCACTTAGATCTGTAGAGTTTGAAACTATTTGGGGAAAAAGAAATTGAAAACTATTTACTAGGATCTGTATTATGAATTCAGCCCTGAATTTATTTGGAGACAAAATAAGGAAGACTTACCTGTGTGTGTTCTGAAGCAAGACTTTATTTAATGCCAGGAGTTAAAACAAGGTAATAGTTTAGAATATTCTGTGTCATACACTGCTACTATTCCAAAAAGAAGAAAAAAAGCAGAAAAATTCAGACCATGCCATGGATTTTACCATGTTAATATTTTTTCTTGTTTGTTTAATTTTTTTTTTGTGTGTAACTGCGTGTTCTGTTGAGAACTATTATTATTTGTAAGCTTTTACTATTAACTGAGGAGGATTTGATTATATATATACAAGTGTATATATTCTGATATGGAATATTTAACAGAACCTCTCTAACAGAGAGGGGTAGGGACCTACATAATGAGTTGGGTGATTGACAAAACAAGTTGCCTGTTGCCTTGCTCCAGCAGTTTGAGCAGTTTAAGGGCTGTTTTCCCTCCTCTGCAGCAGTGGTCATTCCGTTACTTGTGTAGGAGAAGCTTTAGAAAGCTGTTTCAACCCAAAGCCACCTGTGTGTCGCTTCCTTCCCTCCTCCATCACTGTGGATCATTTGCGTGGTCGGAGGGAGCTGGGAAAGGGAGATATAAGCAGGTACTCTTCTGGAAAAAAAAGTGCCAGTCAGAATAAAGACTATGTCATCATTTTCTTTTTACTTGTTATTGCTGTTTTATTTTCTCTTGAAATTTCTGAATCCTAGCAGGGAAGTGAAGCATCCATCAGGGGGGTCTGTCACCGTGAGGGAGTGACCCCCCAACACAGGTGGTGGTGGGATGCTTCCACTCACCCTGGAGAGATCAATCCCTCCTGTCCTGTGTCCTGCTCGGTGTGCTGACGTTCTGTTCTGGGCAATCTCTGAGGGTCGGCGGGAAGTGGAGGAGGGAGATGAGTCCCATCCATGGAGCAGGCTGCGCAAAGTCCATCATAGTGTCCTGGTTTGAGCTAGAATAGAACTAATTCTACTCAGTGACTTCACTTTTCAGCTCAGTCTCTTCTCAGTAACTGCACTTTCTGAAGATAAAGGCAGATTTTCACAGATAGTGTCTGCTTCTGGCAGTGATAATGTTCCATGTTTCCAGTTACTACCAAGGATTTGGGTGTGCAGAAAGGCTCTTGCTTAGACTTGCTCCTGAGCAGACCAAGGTCACTGCTACATCTTGTTGTGGTGGTTTGACCTTCTCTGGACACCAGGTGCCCACCAAGCCACTCCATCACTTCCCCCTTCCCCTCCCCCCTCCTCTCAGCTGGACCAGGGGGAAGAAAATAAGATGAAACTCGTAGGTTAAGAAAAAGGCATTTCAGTGAAAAGCAAAGCCAGGCTGCACGCATAGAAGGAAAAGAAAACAAAGATTTAATCTCTACTTCCCATCAGCAGGTGGTGTCTGGCCCCTTTTCTGGGAAACAGGACTCCAAATGCATAATGGTTGCTCTGGAGGACAAGCTGTTCTTTGGAGTTTTTTCAGTATTGACTTTAATTTCAAACTGTACAAATATCCTATAACACAGATCTCTATAGAAGATATATATCCGAGATCTCTATAGCAGTTATATTCAAAAACAAGAGAACACATTCCTGTGGAAAAAAAAAATATACCCCTAAAGGAATTCTGGTTTGATTTATACGATGCAGTTATGCAAGAGTTACAAGAGAAGTGGGACAACGATAACAGGAATGGGGTAGTTACCCAAGAGTTCAAACGTAGGTAGCTGATCAAAAGTTACATACAAGAAAAGGAATTATTCTATTCAAGTTCAAGATAGGACATTGTAACCTAAATAGACATTTAGCTTCAATTAAAACTCTTGGAAAAGGCTTTTGTGCCATGGGTAAGTTCTCAAAGTCAGGCAAACTTTCTCTTTTTATTGCTTGAAATGTTATATGGTTAGAGAGTGAGAGATGAGGCTATCGCTGAAGGATGGGATATCTCAATTTTCATTTGAAAATGTTTCTAGTTATAAAAGGTAGAGGGCAGAACCGATTAGATCCATTTAAAATTGCAGTGTGTAGAGGTGGCATGAAAATATTTCGTTTTCTAAAGTTGGAGATGGAATAGGTAGAAGCCGTAAAAGCATTTTCTCAAGCCTGATAGCAGCACACAGTGCTGAACAGAAGGCAAAGGCTGGCAGTGAAAATGAGAAAAGGAGTAGCTGAGGGAGAGATTAGCTCAATTGTGAAAGGTATTTCATTAAAGGAATCAGATGGAAACTTGTAGAGGAAGCAAGAGCTGCCTGGTATGAAAAATAACAAAACACGCTTCCCAAGCATCTCTGCCTGCTGCAAAGGAGAATGAATCCCAGAATACTGGATAGCAACAAATTAATCTGAGAGCTTCTATATGCAGTGCAGGAAATTCTATTTTCTTTTCATTCATTATTTAATACAAGGGAAACGTCTAATTTTGAAACATCAGAAAACCCTTTGACTGATGCTTTGCTGTAGGGAAGTGTTCAGCCAATGGCCCCATTACCCTTCGGCAGTGTCTGGGTCCCTGCTCCTCATCGCTCATTCCCAGCAGGTGATATGGGGAGGGAGTGGAGCTCATCAATCCCAACACCGTGGATACCAGTGCCCTGATTAAACAGCAAACCCAACGATGCTTCCTACCAGGACAGAGCCTCCCGGAGCTTTTTTTTCCTGTCTGTTCTAATCCAAACACCCCAGCACAGATGATGAGATAGAGGTGTCAGGGTGTTGCAAGGAATAGTGTAGATCAAATAGGAGACAAGAGAGAGGAGAAAAAAGATGCTGCAGCTGTTGGTTTAGATGGGTGGACTGAATTGTGCAGTCTTCTCAGAGAAAAGTGTCATTATAAATTAAGTGTATTAAATATATATCTGACAGTGTAAATATTGTTAAGAAATGCTATTTATTTTTTCATGTATCTGTTAAAAAGAATAGCCAATAGAATTAAATGTGTTAGTGAAAACAATAACAAAACGAATGAAGCAAAATGGTCGGGCTTGAGAAAGAGCCCAGCTCTCTCAGATTTCTGCTTGCTGGCTTCATGTCAAACATTACAATTGCAAGTCACGGTGTGTTGCTCTCCATCACATTCATATTCATGAGAAAATAAGACAAACCATCAGAGTTCTGTAATTTTTAGGCAGCAGCTCGTCTGGATTCAAAACATCAGATTGTACTTGTCAGGCCCAGACTTTTATCCAGATATCAAACACAGACAAGAGGTTATTTTTTTAACCGGCTGTGAATTGAACTGTCCTTCTGACAGCTTGTACAGGAGCAATCCCCAAACACAGGGAATTGGAGGCTGTTGCATCAACTTGTGAACACAACTGATTTAATTCATAGCATCACAGAATTGTTTAGGTTGGAGGAGACCTTCAAGATCATCGAGTCCAACTGTTAACCCAGCACTGCCAAGGCACCACTAAACCATGTCCCTCAGCACCACCTCTCCACGGCTTTAAAACCCCTCCAGGGATGAGGACTCCACCACTGCCCTGGGCAGCTGGTCCAGTTCTGTGGAATCCCAGCTCCTGTAGCTGTGTCCTGAGGAGCCCCAGGTTTGGATATTCAGGTCTGGACAGAAGTTGAATATTTTCTGACACAGCAGCTCCTCCAGCTCAGCTCTTCCCATGCCAGCAAAGAGCTACAGACTTGGAGGGACTCATCTAGACCAGATCCTTTGCTCTCCTCCATCCCCATAGTATTTTTAAGAGGCAATTTTACTGCAAATGTTTTTTAAGAAATACTTTTTGGCCATCCTGCCTGAATGTCACTTTTATTTGCCTTTGCTGCACTGAGGGCTCAATGCAAAGTAGTTCAATTTTTAAAAATAGCTGGAATACGTTAATATCAGCTCCTTTATGGCCTGCCCTGAATATAGGGTTTATATCAGTAAATAGTAGCTGCTGCACTATGTCTGCCTGAAAGGTCTCGTGAGATTATTAAAAGGGAACCACTGGTCAGAGAGCATTTCTAAATTGCTTATTACATAATTATGATAATGTACATAATGCCTCATATGCATTAAACATTCAACCAAAATGCCTCTGAATTTGAGAATAACGATATAATGAGTTAAAAAAACAACTTATTTTACATAATAGAATTTTAAATATTAATAATTTAAAGAGTATATGTAGTGTGTGTGTAAGTGTATATACTTACACATGCACTTATGAATTATATATCTACGTAGCATATACCAAAGGTGTATTTAAATGATTATGCTTTCCACATAGGGTAATTTGAAGTGTTATATCACAATGGGTTCATTTTAATGTTTCAGTTTCAATTCACCATGATGCAAAAATTCATATTGCAGTATATTCATATTACTAATAGCAGTAAAAACACCAAGCTTGACTTTAATCCTCAGGACAGTATGAGATGAGTATTTTCAGAAAATGTGAAGAGGAACATACAAGCTCTTCATTACCAGTGTAGCATCTTACCAGAATTTACTGCTTTAGCTAAAGAATAACCTAGAAGTTCATCAGCGGATGGTACGGGGGGGGGGGGGGGGGGGGGGAAAAAAAAAAAAAAAAAAAAAAATGTTGT
>WTSP01000692.1:6350-21146 GCA_025331215.1 Actenoides lindsayi | reverse complement strand
CAGGGAGGTGGTGGAGTCACCGTCCCTGGCTGTGTTTAAAGACAGGCTGGATGTGGCACTGAGTGCCATGGTCTGGCTGATGTGGTGGTGTTGGGTCATAGCCTGGACTTGCTGATCTCAGAAGGCTTTTCCAGCCTCAGTGATTCTGTGATAATGGAAAAGCTTCCTAATTTTATGGAGGTGACAAACATTTTACTGAATTTTCTGACTTTGTTGTTGCTCATAGGAAAGAGAATGTAAGAAAAAGCTTGGCCCCGGGCAGCAAGTTAGAACTAATTTTGCTTTAGACTGTGCCATCACCCATGTGGTTTCAGGGGTAGATCTACCATTGTTTCAGGGCTAGTCAAGATAAAAGCCTAAGTTTTGTCTGTATGGAGGAACTAAATCTCTTTGAATTTACTTGGGTTTTCAAAGGATGGCCTCAGGAAAAGCAAAGATACTTTTTCACTGATTGGCTTTGCTTTGATCTAACATGCAGGTGAAGCAGAGCTCTTCTTACATTAGAAAGGCCTACCTAATTTCAAATGAGTCTGCTTCCTTCAGTGTTTTGATATAAAAATAGAATCTGGCAATATTGGCTGAAAAGTGTTTCAGGATGCAGTCAAATTTCTGTAGGGAATTAATGCTCAATTCACCTTTTATATATTTGAGAGTGTTCCGCAAACTGCTTGGTCTATTTGCTTATCATTATGTAGCAGCAAGTGCTGGGAAGAGAACACAAGTAGTCATGGAAATAATGGATATCAAAGTGCATAACTGGCCCATTTAAGATCTTCAAACAAACCTCTTTTATTAGTTCCACTTTATTTTTCAGAATTGTAAATAACAGTACAGATGAGGTGCAGGGAGGTGACAGCTTTGCAGCACCACGACAACAAGGGCAGTGCAGGAACGGGCTGCTTTTTTGTTTTGTTTTTGAGTTTCAAAGTGCTACTGTAAGAAACAGGGCTCTCCCATACACGGGAGATGCAGCGATAGCATCTGGCACACATCATTTGGGAACCACTTCACTGGGGATGGGTTGGCCCTTGAGGACAGCCAGTATATTTGCTATTGCTTCTTCTGCCATCGTACAGATCGCCCGGCCTGTTGCGGTTCCAATGTGAGGGGTTATGATGATGTTATTCAATTTTAACAAAGGATGATCTCTGTAAGAAACGGAAAGAACAGAATGTATTACACGGGGAATTTCCTCTGCAGCCACCCTACACTAGCTGTTAGGAACAGAACCTTGGGAGACAGCCAGAGCATGTTGAGATAAAAGGGCCGCAAGCACAGAAGCAGCAGAGAGCTGCGAGGAGCTTGCTTACCCGTTTCTTCTTCCCCTCTGTGGGTCTCATGGCCTTGCCTGTCAGTCAGCAAGGAACTGACAGATATGGGAAAGGTGAATAGTCTGTCATTTATTTCTGATCATGTGAGACAGGCTGAGGTTTTGCCCTTAAAGAGGGAGACTCCCCATGGAGAAGATTACGAGCACCCTTTTGCACACAGTTTAAAACATTTCAGATTAACAGAATGGAAAACAGGCTTCTTTACCTTGGCAGAGGCTCAGGGTATGTCACGTCCAGAGCAGCAGCCCTAATCACCTTATTCTGGAGAGCTTCTACCAGTGCATCTTGATCAATAACTGCACCTGCATCGATAGGAAATCTTGCTATCCTGATGGGTTATTACCTGGAAGTTGGGTCTCAAGGGCCTAGTGGGAAAACCTACAGAGTCTTCATCTTGTTAGAAAGTAGACTTTCTAATAGCCATTAACCAAACAAAACAAATTTTACTTTTTAATCTTTAATTAGAGGAGGACTATGGTCCACTGCATAAGGCTTTTCCTGGGATACGACCAATTTATGTCTTTTCCTCATTTTGACACAGACTTCCTCTAGTATTTATAGACAAATCGTTTAATCTCCTCAAGCTTTCCATTCTTTTATCTCTGCTTCGTTTACTGAAACTAGAATTTCTCTCATATGCTTGTTCAGTGCCAACAGATCTGTAATCCCATGAGAGGCTTCTTCTCTACGTAGCTGTTCCAAAAGAAATTCATGTTTTCCCTTGTACCTCATTGATCATCACTGATGATAAACCTTACAGTGACTTCCGTTAAAAAAGCTGTCTTTAGGATAAGGGTAAAGAGAACAGAATATCTGATGAGCATCCCTACATTCCACAGGACCTTTGAACACACTGCTTCATGACTCAAACAACACAGGGATACCACAGGCTGAGGCTGAGGGGGGAATGCCAACGCAATCAGACAAAACCCAGCCTTAACTGGGGACCACAAACCGTGCTTGTAGATCATCCTACCTCGGCTGATGTTTATAAGAGTAGCTGTGGGTTTCATCAGCCTCAGCTCCTTTTTCCCAATCAGCTTGTGAGTCGCAGAAGACAGGTTCACAACCAACATAACAAAGTCAGATTGCTGTAGCAAGTCTTCCACCTTCTCACAGTAGTGGGCACCAACTGCCTCTTCCTCCTCCTTTCGTCTGAAGGAAAAATGCACACATACCCAAACTGGCACAACTATTTCTAACTGGATTCTAATTAATCAATCCTAGGAGAGATCTGGAACAGCACAGAGATCATGAGGTTTGTGGCCAAGGTAAAAGAAAAGACATTGATAGGTGCTGATGGTGGAAGGGAGGTGGGAAGGATGTGGGTTAGAGGAGTGCTGAGACACTGAAGGAGTGATGTGAAAGCAAAGCATGCAGGCAGTGCTGGGTATCCCAGGTTAGGGAAGCAGTCACACCCCACTCTTCTCTCCTGCACCTGCCAATCCCTGTAGAGTCTCTCCTTGCCTGGTATGTGAATTAGGACTTGAGGTGGAAAAGGAATGAAGGGGAAGTGAAGTCTGAAAGAAAGGGAACTATACAACTACAAGAAGTTCATTGGTGTTGGTGTGATCTGGCTGGGTTGAGGAGATGGGTGACTGGCTGGGTGGGCCAGGGATGCTGTCAGAAGCCTGAAGAGTCTGGCAGGACAGGGGACACAAGGAGGGCACAAGGCCTGGTTTGCTGGACAACATGTTCAGAAAGGTCATGTGGTCCTTGCTCCAAACTGCTAACCAGGGCAAAGCAAGCACAAGAGGTGAGGGGAAGACACTTCCCTTCTGGAGCAGCAGGGAGCCAAAGCAAGGAAGTGGTGGCACGCTGGTGATCTCCCTTCCAATCCCTACCATTCTATGACTCTACGATAAGTCCCTAGGAAGACCAGGAACACAGCTTGCAGAGCTGTGGTTTCCATCACTGCCCCCTGACTAATTACATGCAGAAACTAGACATTTTACCTCCGGTTCCTGTTATGGTACAGGATCCTCATGTCAAAGGCTCTGGCTCTCTGAGCCACTTTGTACCCAATGCTGCCCATCCCGATGATGCCAAGCGTTGCTCTGGTCACTTCCACTCCCAGCCAGTCAACAGCAAAACTCTTTGTGTCTGGAGAAACCGCAATCTGGCAGCCTGAATGTAAACACACGCTACGTGGGTACAAACCAACCACCAGCACAGGTTTGGGGGAAAGGAAAAGCTTCTCCTCATCACAGCAGAGGGGCTCTGGAGTAGCCCTTACAAAACATTCTTGCTAATTTTGGCCAGTTTATAGAAGGGCCTGGAAGGTGCAATTCTCTGCAGCCAGGGCTGGAGCTAGTAAGATGGCAGGCCCCTGGGTGGGAACTGTCCTGGGAGGAATGGCTCCTCAGGGAATGAACTTGGACAGTCCAACACAGCTGCTTGGAGACTTAGCACCCTGCATGCATTGACTTAACTTTTCTTTAGCTGGGGTAAAAATCTCATTATTTCTCTCGTGGATCAGCCCCACTGCTTGAGGGGGGGGTGAAAGCTGCAAATTCCAGCTCAGCCAGGGATCTCCATGAGCTTTTATACAAGGAACTTGAGTTCCAGCAAGATGCAATCTTGAGAAAACACCATGGGGGAAAGAGGTCATTTGATGCTCAGGGTTGAGAAGCAGTGACAGAAAGACTGAGTTCCCCTAGACAGAAGCAACTTGTGATAGTCTCTACTGACACCTTCCTTCCCCTGAAAAGCACTGCACAGGGAAATGGCAAGGGCGTGCGGGGAAAGGACCTACGCTTAAGGACGCGAAGTAGCATTGATGGTACAGTTTGGAATAACTGTGTCAAAAGGATTATCAGCTGTTTCAATAATAATGCTGATGCTCTTCTGGAAATATGACCCATTGGTTTAGACAAACTTCATGGAAGCAGGAAAAAAAATGAAGGTTATACTAACTACTGCTGTAGAGATGGGGACGTACCTTCCTGGAGCTCCTAATGCTCGTTGTAAGGGGAAATGGAGAGGTGGTTACATTTGATCTGGATGGATTTTATGTTCAGGTTTTACAGCTAACAACCCACCCAGTGAACAGCCAGAGGACAATTAAGCCACAGACATTAATCTAAACAGGGCATCACAAGTGACTTTAAAGTGCATAATTTAGACAAGAGCCTTACTCTTGTCACCGCTGCCTTAAAAAGAAGCAGGACAGAGGTCCTCAGAAGGGTTTTTTTTTCCCCTGTAAAAGCATCTCAAATATTGATTCGGACAAACCACCTGTATCACAGTAAACGTGAGATATGCCAAAGAAGCAGCTCAGACCCAAGAAAACGTGAAACATTACCTTCCACTAGTCTTCTGGCAGAGGCCAGCAGCAAGGCCATCCCCATGTCTGCTGTCGGGTCCGCCACGGCACGGGGGGTGTTGGTCACTTTTACACCAAACTCCGAAATCATCTTCAAGTCTAAGTGATCGACCCCAACCCCAGAGTTCCCAATCACCTTTAAATTAGGCAGGCTTTCTAGAAGCTCCCGGTCTATAGTTGGCCTGCACTCAAACACGAAAACAGATTGGATTTTTTTGCTCATTTCTGTTTTGTTCTCACGAAATTCCTTCATGGTGATGAGGCGGAAGTGTTTCTTCAGGAGTGCTGCAAGGTTTTCCAGCACACCATGAGTTCCTCCTACATCCAGAATCAAAACACCTGGCAGCTCCTCTTCTGCCATCACCTGCAGCAAGGCAATAGAAGAAACACTCCTTTGTTTAGGCAAACACCCCTAAGGGTGTGATGCTGTAGGGATGATTTAAATCCACACACGTAAACCGGGGAACTGATGGAACTCAAGCCTGCTTTTAATGGTACAGAACAAATCCAGTCAGCTGGTACTAGTGTGGTGTGTTAGACAACTTCCCAGCATTCTCACTGCATGCTGATTTAGACTGCAAACACCAGGGAATATCCACCCCTTTAGAACTAAATCCAGTCCCACATGGTGTTCTTCTCAAATCATTTTATTTTAGTCCTGAATCAGTAATGATTTTGTACAAAGCTGGTGGCTTCTTGACCTTATTCAGAAATTCATTTCTATAAGCAGTGGTATGAAATGGAGGCTGCTGGAAAGTTAGTCAAAGTTTCTTGCCTATTTATTACAGCTGGTGATCCTTAAGTAGGATTGGGAGGCACTGAGGCTCAGATGGGTCTGACAAACATCTGTCAGGAATGGTTTAGGTCTAACAAATGTGCACGATGAAGGGTCATCCCTGGACAGCCACTACACTGCTTGTACCTGAACCTACCTCCTGCAAAATTTAGCACACTTATGCCTGTGCTGAACCAATGAGGAAGAGCAGTGGCTGTGATAGTCTAAGTGCCACTGACAACGTAGTCCTTCATACTTGAACTTTTCCCCTGCCCTGACAGCTTTCAGCCCAATCCTCTCTGCAACACTCATGCAATGTATTGTATCCTGCAAGAAGAGAAGGGTTCCACAGAGAGCCACACCTCTAACTACAGGCAGCCCTTACAGACAAATGCAGCAGCTGAAGATTTTCTGCATGTCTTGACAACAGTCATGTCCAACTTCCCAGAGCTGTGTTTGCTGTGCCCCACTCACTGAAGGGCTCTGTCCCAGGCTGCATCCCAGACTCGGGTCCAGGAAAGCTGACATGGTGCTGACTGAATCAGAACAATTTTCCACAGCTGATTTGTTTCCACACTGATTTATTCTGGGCAGAGGTTTCCTGCTGCTTCAGTCCTCTCACACAAACCTGCAGCGAGTAACCAGAATTCAAACCCGTGACAAAAAGGGACCAGTGCAGATTGGAAATCCTATCAAATCACATCTACCCTTGTCCTGAGCAAACTCAGGCTTATCCCGATTGCACCTATGAAATGCTTACAATCTCGACACCAATAACGCTGCTTTAGCTTGGCCTTGACCTGCATTTGTGCCTCAGTTCCATTCTGCTGCTGTACTTGAGCTGGAAGGGGCCTCCACATTAGGACAGGTCTGCAGTTCACCATCAGCAATGTCTCTGATAACTCTAACTGGTTCCAAACAGGAGCAAGCAAAGCAATGAGATGAATCGTGCAACCACACTGCAAAGGAATTCCGTGTTCTTAAATCCATTTCTTGGCGACCAGAGTATTCTGAACCCTGCCAGCCCCACTGGGTTGTGAAAATTGTGCAAATATCCCCAGCTGTAGCCTGTTTCTCAGAGTATCACACAACATGACCCTAGGAGGACGAACTAGATTCATCCTACAGAACGAATGACAAATTGAATACAAGATTGGATGTGATATTTTGACGGTGCTGCCCAGCTTCTTGATGATCACAACCTGATGTTCCTGCAACAGCTTACTCAGACTGGATGGCAACTAAACCTTATGCTGTCCAGTGACAGAAAACTGGGCACCAGACATGATCAGTTGACTGGCAGATGCCACTAAGGCAGAACTGATTACACCATTGGCTTTCATCACCACTTCCCCCCCTTCACAACACACCCCACACAAAGGCCAGAGTCGGACTCACGTTCATTTTAACAGCACTTCCTAAACTTTACAAGCAGAAAGAGGATCCCCGAGGAAGCCACAGCGCAGCACAGTGAGAGCTGGTTTAGCTTTAAACAAGCCAGGGGGTGCCTGCAAACAGGCGATCACATCACTGATCTTTTCACCAGCGTGGACATGCCGAGTTCACCCCAATTTCAGCCGTGTTTGCCACGCACATCAACCATTGCTAGACTGCAGCTTGGGTCCAAGAACTCGTGTTCTGCTACTACCAGGTACAATCTTAAAAAGCTGTCTTGACAGCAGTAAACTAAAACCACTTACAGAGGGAAGGGGGCTCTCTCCAGATACCAACCTGGGTCTGAGGAGCACTTGCTGGTTGTCGGCCAGCACTACCAGGGCATGCCTTGTAGCTCTGGCTGTAATCCACACCTCTCCTGTCACAGCACTGCCCACGAGAAGCTGGGTGAACGCATTTATAAACCAAATTTGGCCGCCCAGACATCACAGGAATCAGTTTTAACAGACTGAGTGCTCTGCTGCTCAACATAACGATTCAGATACCGGATGTCTCGTCCAGTGTGCTAAACGTAACACCTGTTAAGGACATGAAAACGGAGGGTTTGGGCTCGTACCACCTGCACTATTGCCAACTCTTGTTTTCTTTTTAATTAAAGCTGTCTTTCCTCACATTTTCTATTTGCTTAAGGTTATCTGTATGTATACGTCTACAACCATGGGTACCACACCAATACAACACACGTGTACTAAGTTCTGGACCTCACGCTGCAGAGAGAACTTTGAAACTATGCCTCAGATTGCGACAAATAAAAAGGACCGCGCTTGGATATTCTGGGATGTTAACTTCAGTGTTGCCTGCAGCCGGCCTTGTTTCTGTTCGGGGAGCTTGACCCGGTACTTTCGATTTTGACCGGCACTGCGGCAGCACTTTGGACTTGGCCAAATCCCAGCAAAATAAACCACCATAGTTCTTTCCCAGCTCTGTTTCCCACTCAGGTTAACAGCACGCGCCAGGCAGAGCCAACCCCCCCCATCTAACGCCTCTGTGGCACAAAACGAGTTACCCGACCAGCAGCCGAAGAAGCCGCTCGGGCTGGGTGCTTCCTCACGCAGCTCAACGCTACGGCCGCCGAAGAGCCCACAGCTCGCAGCGTCTGCTCCCTGCCAGGCACCTCCGGCCTCAGCGCCCGGGCCCGCTCCCGGGCACACCGGTAGCAAGGGGGCCGCGCTCCCGCGGGCTCTGGCCCCGCCCCTGCCAGCGCTGGCCCCGCCCCCACGGGCAACAGGCCCCGCCCCTATAGACGCTGCCCCCGCCCCCGTCAGCGCTGGCCCCGCCCCCGCGGGCGCTCCCGGCCTTCGCTGTGCGCGGGGGGAGGTCCCCGGCAGCCTCTCGGCGCTCCGCGGGCGGCTCTGTCGCGGCGGCGGGGCGGGGTCACGGCGGGACAGCGGCGGCCGGGTCAGTGCCGCGGTGATGGGCAGAGCCACCCCCCCCTGCCCCTGCCCCCTCGGTGCCCTCCCCACTTGGTACGGCCCAAGCTCTTCCGCCGCTCCCCCTTCCCCGCCCGCCCTCGCACTTGGTACGGTCCCAGCGGCCTGCCCTCAGCCGTGGGCGCGCTCTGCCCCGCGCGCTGGGGAAGTCCCGCCCCCTCGGTCGGAAGTGCGGTTGCCCGGGCCGTGTGAGCGCCTTTCGTCACTTCCGCTTCCTGCTGCGCTGTGGCTTCGAGCTCGGTTCTGCTGAGAGAAGGGAGCCCGCGGGGTGCGCGGGGCCGGGCAGCGGGACGGGACGGGCTGGGTTGGGGGAGAGGTGGGGTGAGGGATCGGCAGCTCAGCCCCAGCCCCCGGTGGCCGCCGGGGTGTGGGCAGCGCTGGGCCGCGGGCGCTCAGCGCCGGGCTGGGCCTGGGGCCGGTGCGGCTGTGGGGGGCTGGCGGTGCCGTGCGAAGGCGGGCCGGGCTTTCAGCTCCCGGGTGCTTGCTGTCGCCCCGCAGGCCTGCCGCCTTCAGCCGTTCAGGATGTCGTATATGCTGCCGCACTTGCACAATGGCTGGCAGGTAGACCAGGCCATCCTCTCGGAAGAGGACCGGGTCGTGGTCATCCGCTTCGGGCACGACTGGGACCCGACCTGCATGAAGATGGATGAAGTCTTGTACAGTATTGCTGAGAAGGTAAAGCTGGAGCTGCGACGCGAGGCGGTGGCTTTCAGCGCTCGGTGTTTCTGGCAGCGTGTAGGAAGTCTGAAGTAGGTTACAGCTCAGCTCCTGGAGATGCATTCCTGCTTTAGTAAGGAGCAAGAAAGTTGTTCGGTTTGCTTTTGTGTCTCCTAGTCATCGACTGCCCTGATGTTTGTAGTGTTGAATGGGGTCAAAAGAGTGTTCCAAGTTGAGCAATCACAATCGCTGCCTGTTAATACTCTCTCATGTAAGGAACACCATCCTTTGAGCAGAAACATTACTTGGACTGCTATAGGTAGTGCAGTACTGTCCCTTTGCATTCATAACGTACAGTAGCTTCAGGTTTCCATTGGAATAACTTGAAAAGGGACTTTCACTTTGATTCTTCAAAATGGTGAGATCCTGAAACGTACAGGGTGGTGTTGAATAATCTATCAGTGATAGTATTCATGGAGGCAAATGTGTTCCACTGCATGGGCTGGATTACAGATGGAAACTGTTTTGAGATGGAAACTGAATGCCCACTGACAGCAGGTCACTCAAGATAGATACTGAAGGAAAAATAAGCTGTTAACATACACAATTAGCTATAATTTACCTTTTCTTGTACTTGGTAAAGGTCTTGCATAGGGATAGGTGTAGAAAATGGGCAGCTCTCCTTTAACTGAATGCACACATGGGAAACCAAGAAAAAAAAACCTGACCCAGAATCAGTAACTTGGGTAGGATAAGGAGTCTGCCTTCATGTAAAATTGTGTGCATGCTGTGTAACTTTGCTACAGAGTTTTTCTCCTGGTGTGCCCCTTTCTCTTTTAATGCTATTTTTAAATGAATGAACTTCTGTCTCTAAAAACTGCAGACTGACAGATCTATACCTATAGCCAAATTAACACACAATAGGTCACGATAAGGAGTTGGGTCATGGTTTAATTTAGTCGGTTTGTGTTTGACGTGGTGGGAGTGTCTGATGCTCAGGTGCTGTCAGCATCAGCTTCTGGCAGGGTGCTCGGCCATTTGGCACCTAGGGGTGACTGGGGGAAGAAAGGACAATGTAACTTCTTATTTAAAAATCTCCCTCTGCAGAGTGGCAAATTAAAGGGGGAGATCCTTCCTCATCTTCTTGCTTACAAGCCATGTTTGGATCTCTGCTGTTTTAAAGAGTGAGTAAAAGTTCCAATTGTACAGGTGTTTGTACTGGAGAGTAACAGGGGGTGTAATGGTGCTGTAACTGTCTGCTGTGGTGGAGGGAAGTGTAGCCATGGTTTACATTTGGTACCATGGGACAATATTTTATTATTTTTTAAGTCCACAGCATATTTCTGGGTAGCAGTGACATTTATCTGTACTTATAATGGGAAACCAGTTTGAATCCTCTTGAGGGAGAAGAAACCAGAGTGCTATGTGACAATACAGAACAGGCTGTTTCCACTGAAGCGTACTGACTGCTCTTACAGCTGACAGGTTCTCCCCCCTCCCCAGGGTTAGATGAAAAGGAAGCAAAGTTTCACTGGGTGTCAGAACGAATTATAATTGTTAAGATTTTTCAGGTTTTGCTTAGTCAGGGTTTCAAACAAATATCTGAGAATTGAGTTTCACAAAATTCCTCAGAAACACCTTTTTTAAAAAAAGGCTCACATTTATAAACCCCATACCCCAAAGTACAGAACTTTGGCTGCTTAATTACTTTAATACCTCTTTTTAAAGAAATATTTTAAGCCCAGTTTACCTAGGACTGAATACTGTACATCAGATAACCCCTTGTGGAGCCAGGTCACTTGAACCCATGGGTTGTACCGGGTCAGTGTGGGTTCAGGGAGGACTGTTCAGATGGTTTGCATTTATTTAACTGTAATCAGAAGTGTGAATGGCTCTGGGGTTTGATCAGACATCAGTTGTGCTTCTGCCTTTCTGTTAAGGTGACATGAAAAGAGAGGGGAAAAGAAAGGAAGGATGGGGAGGGAGCTATAAAAAAAGCACATTGGTATTGCAGTTCCTGCTGCTTGTAATTAAAGTTGAGCAAAATGAATCCATTTACTGAAGTTTGTAATTTTCTTTTCCTAGAGAAATCTCACCTAAACTTAGCAGCATAAGTAGCAAGGAAAAAAATATTGCCAGTACAGCCTTTCAAGTCTTAAAACTTACTGTGCTTGCGGCCTGGTTCAGTTCAGTAGTGCAAGGCTGCAACTTGACTGACTTGCTGCAAAACCTGCTCCCAGTTCCTGTATTTTCCTTGTCCATAAAAACACCCAAGCATAAACAAACCCATTGGCTAGAAACTGGTTAGGAAGATGAGAAGGAGCAATGTTAGATCTTGTCTCAGATTTCCTTAGGTCTTTGTTGTATGCACTTTAGGCTGTAAGGTGTAAGGTGAGCTGTGAGATTTGCTTCTTAAAAGGAGCAGAAATAGTAACAACAAAAATAATATTACTTATCCCTAACAGAAGTTTAAAGAAATTTCATGATTGTTGCCATTCCTTGTGGTTCTTGATTGTATTTCTGTGGCAATCTCACGTCGTAGGAATGTGTTAATTTTTTTTTTGAATGACATTGTTAAGAAAATAAGGAGGGAGAAATTTGGAGGACAAATGAGATTTTATTTCATCTGGCATGGGATTTTTCCTAGATTTTTGTTTCCTGTTTTCCAGCAAGTGTGTGATGTTGATCAAGGTAGAATACCAAATCTGTGCCTGATGTTAAGGATCCTATAAATTCCTCTGATTTAGAGTCTTGAGCCATTCCATTTAAAGATTTCATAGTAGCCCACCCAAGCAGACAGAGTTCTGTGAAGTGTTAAAAAACCCTGTAACTATAGCTGGGCAATAAGTTACTTCTGGATGTGCCTGTTGAGTGATACAGACTAATCTGTGAAGCTACAGTAATTAGGAAAGGTGGTGGTGGTGGTGGAATAAAAATGAAATTGAAGCCCAATTGATGAAATTAAGTCTAATAAAATTTTGAATCCATGCTGCTGTTTGGCTTTCAGTCTCCTCCTCCATCCTGTCCCCACGGGCAGTAACTGTGTTGGCCTAGTAAGACAGTGGGAGTTTTGAAAGGTGGATAAAGGAAGTCAGTGTGTCAGAAAAAAATACATTCAGAAGGTAATAGCTGTCTTGTTTTTCTGCTGGAAATGTTTTCATCCTCAGGTGTTGAACTGGTGTGGAGCTGTGCAAAAGGTTTATCACTGGAGGATGTTTTTGTTCTTTGTTTTTTTCCAGAAAGCACCTGACTCAGTGCACTGAATTTACTATATATTAGTGTATGTTAGGAGGTTAAGTACATTCAGAATAAACTTGTGTTGTTGTGTTAAACTTCTAAAAAACCCAAACCCCACGAGGTGTTTTGCATGTTGTCTGGATGCTAATCTTTTAGTTCACATTAACAACCTCTGTGGAGTCTCAGTTCCTACAACTGCTTTTATTTCGTGTGGTTTGCTGGCTCCACGTTGTTTTAAATGTTTGTTCTGTCATCTCTGTGCTTTGTCCCCAGTTACAACTCCAAAGCCTGAAAGAAAACTTCTTAGCAACCACTGCCTTGGAAAGTTCGTGAAGCTTGTTCTCTATAGAACTGACAGCTCTGTCTGGGGGATGGATTCACTTCCCAGTGGATGGGGGGAGGTTGAGCTTTGGTTTGTCACCAGAGATTTACTAGCTCAAGTACAGATGAACTCCTACATCCATACCAGCCTGAATCCAGAAAGATTTCAGTTGGTTTTGCTTAAAATGAAGCCTAAGCCAAAGCCTTGTGAGTTAGCTGTACATGAAGCCGCCTCAGGTGCTGCTCTGTGCTTTGAAGCTGGCTCTCTGCTGCTGTATCTTGGCTCAGACAGGAAGTGCTGCTTCAGGCTGGAGAACTGGTCAGCACGGTGCAGAGAGAGGCAGTAGTTCTGCAGGGCTTGCCTTTGTGTTGAAATGAAGTGCTTGGTGGTGACAAACCTGTCCAGTCTGGCATGGCCATTAAATGGTAGGTGTTACAGCCACTGCAGTGCTCCTGTGTCACCCTCTCCCTATTTAGTGTCTTGCCCATGTTTTTTCTAGTTCATTTTTAGGCCTCCTGCTGCTACATCTATTGGAGTGTTGCGTGGCAAGGCCCGTGGTGGAGGCAGCCTTGGCAACCAGTGTCCAAACTCAGCAAAGCACGTCCTTTATTCAGTGGAGTTGCAAGCAGAGTGGATTTGGAGGCCTCATCTTGTCAGATTAGAAGTTAAGAAAGCGAGGGAGAAAGAATGGAGCCACTTTCAAAGTTCTCAGCTAAAATTTGAGACACTCTATCTAACTTTGAGGTCAGCGTTAGCCTTCATACAAGCTTTTGGGCAGGCAATTGCCAGCAGTTCCATTCCTATAGAAGTAGGTAGCTGTACTTTTATTCCCCTGTAGGTGAGAAGGAAGATTCAGTTCATGTCTGAGATGCTTGGATTATGGGGAGAACATGCACTTAGGCTGTGCAAAGGTGACTGGAGTGGTGCAGTCCTTTTAAGTGAGATAATTTAAGACTTCAACAGTCCAGTTCTCTTTCCTAAAAGTCTTAGGCTGTTGATGTTCACTGCTAGGGACAACCATTTCTGGTTTTGCAACACAATTGAATGTACAGAATGTAAAACTAAATGTGAAAGTTTAGTTATTCCAGTCCTATGTGGAGTACACCGTCCTTGGAAGTGAAATCTTAGTTCAGCAGTGCTTTTAGAGTGGTCTTTTATGTATAATCTCCTTGGGCTAATCCTTCAGTGAACAGAGCAGGTCCTAAGAATGTTGTATTAATGGTTACTTAACTGAAAATAATGTTCTAATCCCCAAATTAAATAATTGTTCAAAAATGACATTTAAGAGAGTGTGAGAATTGCAGTGTGTGTTGTAGAAATTTCCCCACGTGGCAGAGCCCTGCTGCTGCTAAAAATGGCAGCAGGGTAGGAGAAGAAATTATAGGAGGCAATTAAAAAATGGCTTTTCAGGTTTTGTGAGTGAAAAATAGACAGAAAATAAACCCCCCTCCCTTCCAAAACCCACAACTGATTCAGGGAGCTGGTGACTGGCTTCAGTCACCTCTCAGCTAAACTGAGATTCAATATCCCAGGAAGTTTCTTAGGAATCTTTCCTATGAAATGGAAATGGGGGTGAATGGTCACTGCTAGGTTGTGGTGGAGTTTGATATTATGCTGAATTGGGGTTTTCAAGGCTTTACCTCTTGCCTGTTTTGGAACATGGCTTAACTGAGATGTTTTCACTGGATTATCACCAGAGGCTAGGGTGGTGACTGGGTCCACAAAACCACAGTAAAATCTGGGTACGTGCTGTTTCACTCCAGAAGAGAATTTATTTTCTTTGCTTCTAAAACTTATTTACATCTTTGAAGTTTGATAGTTTCTAAATTACAAAAACCCAATCTTGAAGCAGAAGTCCATCAGTTTATGTACTGTGTGCTTCTGTTTCCTCCATGCTGTCTCAAAGAGCCTGCTAAGGTGTGTAAGTACAGAGTGCACCACACAGGATATTTTTGTGTTGCAGTCGAATCCTGTTTGGCGGACTAAAATAAAGCATCTTTAATACCAAGCAGAAATTACACTCCTCACAGCCTTTCCAGATCCTTGATGGCAAAATTAACAAGTGGGAAGTACTGTGACAAAGTTGTCATAAATCTTAGACCACGTTTCATCTCAGACTGGTCATTTTGCATAGTCTAGTGGGAGGGATTGGCAGTGTATTGGTATAGAAGTGAGGATGGGGGGGGGGGGGGGGGGGGGGGGGGCGGGGGGAACCTGGTGCAGTGAGTGAGGGGAGTTCCGGTGAGGGGCGTGGATGATTTATA
>WTSP01000691.1:0-23355 GCA_025331215.1 Actenoides lindsayi | reverse complement strand
ATTTGTATATATTCCATTTTATAATTATTAATTTCATTTTCATTAAAGCTGTTCTAGTTTCCTTTTCTAATCGCTAAATCTCTCTCCCTTATTCCCTTTCTCTTCCCCTTTGGGGAGGGAGGGGGGTTAACAGAGAGAGTCTGTTATCGGTCTAAGGGGTTGCCCTGACCCTAAACCGTGACACTTAGGTATTTATTTCATTCTTCACTTCCTTCCTACAGAAAGCAAAGGTGATAGTCTTGACTGAGTCTTTACAGTAAAGAAGCTGTGGGTTGCTATCCCATGATCCCTATTTCAGCAATGCAGTAATATTGTTTGTAATGTATCTTAACCTCTCCTTGCTAGGAGACAGTAAAAATGGAAGAGGAAGCATCTTAAGTCTTGTCATGTTAGGAAAAAGGCATCTTGCACAGGATGTAATGGGTAAGGGTGGGAAGGATGCACTTCTCGGAGAGTAACTGTGGGCAGTCACTGTCATGGTGATAAGATGACACACAAGGCTATACATTTGTAGGCAAATTCTCCTTTACAGTTCTGCATGTACATTTAAAACCACAAAATGCTTGAAGTCTGAGTCCAGACTCTGCAATCCTTTTCATTTGTGCTTGACTTCCTGTGCAAATAGCTAAAACAGGAGTTTCTTGCTGCATTATAGTAAGGGACAGTGTTTTCAGACTTGCATTTTTGTTTCACGTGTAAAGAAAGGTAACTACATGAATTTTAATCTGTCTGGCAATTTTTTGGGGTAGAATTTTCACTATGGGAATCTAAGAACTTTATGATGTGGATAGATTTAAAAACTGTTGCAACATAAGCTTAAATTAGAATCTTAACTGTCTGCAATGCTTTATTTTGGAAGTGCTTTTCCCATGTTAGATGAGAACATTGTGGTTGTAACCTTGGAGAAACAGAGGACACAGTTCCAAATATTGTGTTCCTAGTAACTTGACAGAAAAGCAAAGGCACCTTTAATCAGCAGTGGCCAGAGATGTGGGCTTATGACTAGTGACAGCCTTGACCACTCCTCATGGCTGAAAAGACTGCTCTCTTCAGCCAGTTGGTCACTTGACTAATTTATATTCACTTACTCTTTTGTTTCCTTTCTTTTCCCCTTTCCTTTAATTTGCATTGTCTCTTTTCCTTTTGTATTTTACCCTCTAACTCTTTTACCATCTTAGTTTCCCCTGCCCTTTTCCAACCTTTTTTGAATTCTCCTTTCTTCCCCTTCCTAAGTCTTATACTTAGGTTTGTTCATTACTCTTTACTGCTGGTGTTGAAAATAATAGGATATTTTATTATTGAAATAAGAGGAAAGCTTGCTATAGATAACTTACAGATTTGAGATCTAACAGATATATAGGTAGGACATAAAACATCTTGTCTTTCAGCCTTCCTATTGGGAGTTGTCACATTTCATTCCTATACTTAGAAGAATTTTAGATTTACCTCTTTAGAGGTTTTACTACAGTTAATGAATGCAGAATTCAAGGCTTCCTTTCAATGAAGACCATACAGATAAGCTTTTGTTGATGAATTTTATCTTGACCTCAGATGATAGGCATGGTCTTGAAAATTACTTCTTTCCCTCTAGCCAATTATTAATTCCTGTGATTAAAGTACTGTAGATACAAACTTATCCGCTACTCCTGTTTTCTTAGAGTTAATCTTTGGATCAGCAATTGATGTCTAGTTAATTAGAATACAGACACAGAGCATGTATTTTTCAGATTTTTTTCCAGAGGTCTTTTCTTTCCTCCCTGTGTCCTGTTTTTACAGTCTTTAGAGAAATCTAGAGAAAGCAGATAATAATGTGATCTAGAAGTGAGTCATCGCAATGCAATCGCACAGCGTCTGTGGAAACCACAATGGTTACTGTCGAAGAGCAGTTGATATGTTGGTTCTCTCGGTGAAGCCATTTTAACTGAGCATAACTAATGTGTTTTGTTTTTCCAGAATGCCATAACATCACTTGGATTCTCATCTAGCCGAGGTGTATTCATGGAGGCATCTTTCTCCTTACCCTTCTTTGTTAAAAGTAAATACCAACATAGAAACAAACTACTGAGTCTTGTGCAACTGATCAGCTCTGTGGGTAGTTATCATAATGAAAATACCTAATTATTCTTGGTTTAGACATGAGCAATGCTTCTGTAATATTCAGAAGAATAATTCCCAATTAATCCAAATAGTTTATACTCGAGCAGATCTGTAATATATCTATGGATTCTTCAAAGTTTTCTACCACTGTAGTTTATTACCTTTCTGCAAGGTAAGGCTTTTGGGTTTGGGTTTTTTTTTTCTTGGTTGGTTGGGGTTTTATTTTGAGAACTGCGTGTTTGTCAATTGCGTTATGTTAGCAAACTTCTAGTTGTGCAAGTTCTAAATTTCTGTGCAACCTACAGAAATGGAACAGGCAAAATTATGATTTGGCAAACTCTCTCGTATGATGCATACCCCAAACATCACAAATTAAATATTAATTTGTCTGTGGTCATTAAAGCTGAGGCATTAAGACTGCTAGTTGGTGTAATTCCTAGTATCTCTGTCTGCTGCAATGGGCTGAAATGTTTGATTTTTATATGGTACTGTTTAGGCTATGCCATAGCTCAAGTCTCCCAGAAAAAATTGTATACTAGTCTGGTCCTGCAGCATCATAGTTGAGGTCTGGTAAACTGTACGTCATTGAAGTATTTGAACCATGGTCTCTGGAAATAAAAGACTACGGTAATACTTTAACAGAAGTCAATCTACAAAATAGTCAAAGCAAAATAACCTTTCCCTGTCAACTCTCTGAAACACAGTTGTAAGAAACAGAATTCTCAGGTAATTTACTTCCATCTCATTGCTTTTGCATTCCATTGACTATAAGATTGTTCAGCATCTTTATGTTGTTCTAGAGCAACTTGCTGTGTAATTGTAAATAATCTATCGTTTTATAGAGCTTATGTATCTACACAGTTGCAATGAAATATCTTTAAATGTGGACAATAAGTATAGAAATGATTGAACCGTCTCTAAAAGTGAGACTCTTAGACAAAACGCAAAACTTCAAGATAAATTTATCATTAATAAAATAAAATTTCATACCTAAATCACACAGGTAGCAGTGATAATATGCTAAGTTAAATTAATATCTATGTTTCTTCAGTTTCCTATATTCACATGAGGGTGATATTAAAGGATTGTTTAATTATCCATTCTGTAAGTCTTCTGAGATTCAGGAAAAACATTACACTGATTAATAAAAAGATAAAAATATTATAACTGTCAGTCATTTGTATAATTCAATTTTTTAACAGCATGTGACTCAATTACCAGCGAGCTTAATAGAGGAAAATGTAGATTGTCTTTCCTGAAAATTAGATTTAGAATACCATGGATGGTCTGTTCCACAGGAAATTAAAAGAACATCTCTGTAGTTAACACTATGCATTTTTTCAACAAAAATGAAGACAGTTCTGGACAGTTGCTTTTGAAAACTAGCCCATGGATTTTAATTGGCATTTCAAGCCTTAGTCTTCCAGCAGCTCCTCCTTGTTAATATGGTAATTGTAGTAAATGCTAAGTCTCTGAACCTAACTCTGTTAATGTGGGATCTTACAGCCCTAGTCCTGTCCTCCTAGTGCAAGGCCATTGGAAGGCTCTGAGCTATAATGACATATTTATAAATAATTCAGTGGAAAAAAGCATAGTGTTTTTCAAAAGATATATATATATTTTTAAATAGTGTTTTCAAGTCTCTTACCTGGATAGTTTCTCTTTGCAAATATTCTAACATGTTCCCCTCATGATCCCCTCACTCAGCACTTTTTGACTTAGTGGTAGTTGCTACATCTGACTAGTCAAACCCAGAAGTGGATTTTAATGCTTTATATTTGAAAATAACTGGTCAACACAGTTTAAAATTCTAATATATAAATTAGAGAGAAATATAATTGGCAATTAGAAACCCCTACTAATCGAAAGAGAGGCTAAATTGCTTCAATGAATTGTGGGTTTGATTCACCTCTAAAATAGTTCTGAGCGTTCTGTGTTTAAGTTGAAATATTAATTGTAGAACTAAGTTATCTGCTGCAGACCATTTGTTTGATTTTTTTTTTTTTTATGAAAACCTTTCTAAAATGCTCTGATTATGATCTGAAGCTGTCTTTTGAGTAATTCAAAATAATAGCTTACTGCAGACAGGTGATGAATGCATGCACTTAAAATGGTGAATTTCCTTGAAAATTGCTCTGCTGTGCTGTTCCAAGTGGGCTTACACAATGTTGAAGGTTATGACATTTCTAAGCAAGGGGGGGGGGGGGGAATAAAAAAATTAAAAAATCCCAAACCAACCCTAATCTTTTATTCTGGAGTGTTCAATTACTGTAACTCAATGTATTTGTTTGTACTGTTGTGACCCATTGATGAATATGCTGTTTTTATCCATGCTGGGATATTCAATTGTCTGTCTTTAGGTTAGAGACAGCAAAATGAAGTGGATTATATTTTGATGTCTATTAGTTTCAGTATCTTTCTCCTCATAGTCTTCTATGATTCAATCTATGTGCCATATATATGTTGACTATATTTTTGCACTTCTGGTTATAATTTATACTTTTTATTGTATCATAGCATTTAAAGAAGAAAGAAAAAAAAGGCATTTTACTGCAGTTGTGTTTAGATTACCTTTTAAACCCCATGTTTTATAGTGATTCTTAATAAAAAATGAGAAATTAGATTTAAATAAATTTAATTAAAATGAAATTCTACCTTAGAGTACAGTTAGCATTAATTTTTTTGATAATCGTTCAAGTCAAGTGGATGTTATTTCTGTTTAATTTTAATTTTTTTTAGGTTATTTTTTTAAATTAGCTGCTTAATCAATGAAATTTCTCTTAAGTGTGGGAAGAAAAAGTCACGATCAGGTTAAGAATAAGTCTGGTAAGGGATAATGATATTTTTTATGTTCCGTCACTTTTACTTTTATTACTCCAAGATTTTATGAAGGTATTTTTGTAAATTAACTTGAGTGTCAGCTGAGTGTTTCAGAAAGCGTTTAATATGCCAGATATAGCCAAACTCCTGTAAATTTTATATTGTACTGATGGATTGTCAGAACAGATACTTTTCAGAGATCTGTACAATAGCAAAATATTTAAATACAGATTTTTCATGTCAAAAGATTGATATGTAAGTAAGATTAATTTGTATGAATAAACACTGAAGCACAGGAAAGCATTATCTGATTTGCAGCAGGTTATAAATTACTCCAAAACAAATTAATATGGTTCATCACTTCATCATGGTTTCCCCCAAATCATAAATATAAATTGAAAGTATATGGGGAAAATCATGGGATGTATTTTGGTCATGATATAGGCAGAGTTTAAAGGATTTGGTGGATATAATTAATCAAAAGTTCCAATAAATCTCTGGTTTTCAGCAGAAAATCTATTGCAACTTTTTACACAAAAGGGAAGGAATGTGCTATGGGGGAGTTAGGTATACATTCAGTATTAAAAAAGACTGGTAAAGTGTATACCTATCCTAGTATAATATGTAATTTATGAGACACATTTGTCCATAAAAATAAAAATTGTTAAAGAAACATACTGTCGTAATAACAAACCAGTTCTGAGATCCAGATCAGCCCTCATGTTTTGCTAGATTGGAAGCTCTTTGATGTCATAATGAAGGCAGTGGAATTTCAGTACAAATGTGTAACCTGTTCTGCAAGAGTGATTTGTTGGCCTTGGCAAATGACAGAAGTTAGAAAGACATGCCCTTTGAGGTGCTGCTAGGCCTGTTCTTTCTGTGCAAGAGGCTTTTATAAAGTGTTTGCCATTACTTACACACAGCTGAGTGGGAATATCCCTATAATTATGGTTTCATTTGTTGAGCATCAAACATTTTAAAAAAACAATAATCGTTGGTTATTGTGTTGGGATTAAACCATGAACTGTGTATTACTGGCTCACTTGTAGTGCTTAATGCAGGTTGTAACTAAGGTGTTTGTAAATCTTGCATAATATTCTAACACATTACTGTTCTAATCTTGTGTCTTACATTTTATAATATTTTATTAGGTTTTTGTTTAAATTATATTGCTCTGGAAAGTTATCAGTTTTAAAACATTTTTCCTATCCCAAGCATGAGTAGCAGCCATCACATTTTTGGGATTTCTTCAAAGTGGGCAATAACATGCTTCAGGCATATGTACGAACCTGCTTTGTCAGGTGAAGTTGGTGAAATAAAATGTGTTGCTTTGTGTCTTAACATGCCTGTGGTTTATATGCAGTATATTGGTTAGCAAATGCAAAGCTTGAAATGTAGTGTTGCTTGAAGGAAGAAAGGCAGTTCTTCAAGGGGAATAATTTTGAATAGATTTGATGACATTTACTTGTAGTGAAAAAAAAAAGGCTAAGTATTTGGAAAAGAGGGAAGCATTTTTTAATTAAACAATAATTTGTCAGTCCTGCTTTACTGTCTCCTCCTTCACAATTTTTATCAAGCTTTCATTCAGTGCTGACATACCCTTTTCTCTTCCCCCTCAGTGAGGTGAAAGTTCACAGAGATTTGCTGTAATCAGGATTAAAAAAAAACAAACCCAAACCAACAAACCAGAGGTGCTTATTTAACACTATGATTTTCCACCTAAATGGTGGAGAGGAGAAAACTTTGCCGTAAGGGCTTTAGGATTAGATCACGTATGATTTGAGAGGTAAGATGTCAAGTCACGCCCACACTATTTGGTTTGAAGTAGCTTCTCCTGTATCTCTGAAGCTGATTCTCCTGACTCCCATGAAAACTTTATTGGTGCATTGGTCATAGAACAGATTGATGTATATAACTCAAAAAACTGCAAGGAAGGTACCAGTTAACCTTGCAGTGTTAATTGAAAAATAGTAAAAATAATACCAAGAGCTGTTTAAAAGTTTTGGACAGAGAGGTACTTACATGCCTTTCCTCTTAGGTGTTTATTTAAATTATCATAATAGTCATAGATACATGGGTAGCTTTTGTATGAGATGGTCGTTGACTCCCTTTGCCCCATGTAATAAGGACAGTCTGATATAAACGTGTTTTCCCAGATCAATAAAGGGAGAGAAACATGGGAGATTTGTCTTCAAGTATTACCAATATTAAATAACAAGGTGAATTATCTTTCTCATTTTCTTCTCCAAAGAAGCAAGAAAAATTTGAACTCTTCCATCTCCATGCTTTCATCTCCAAAGGAAGAGGACAGAGTTTGGAGCTGGTGCATAAGGCTGACGACAGCCACTGTCCACACCCTTTGCCATTTTGCCTTTAATGATTTACTCTTGGAATGATCATTAGCTCAAAAGAAAAAAAAAGTTTCCATAAACATACAAGACATCCAGGCTCATATCCCTAATTACTATTCTTTGGAAAGATGACAGCACATTTTGCTGTAATTATTGCTCAGCTGGATGTATGCTTATGAAAGAAGAACTCATCTCAGATTATTGTGTAGGATGTTAGGATGGCACTCTCTAATGTGTGGTGTTCGAAACCAGCAAAGAATAGACTTGATATTCTTATTGGTTTCTAAGCATAGCAAAATTATTTGCAATAGATCTTGTGAATATTCAGTTTCTTTGTGCAGCAGATGAGAAACTTGATGTGAAGAAGTTTTAAAACATAATTGAAAGCAGGATCAGACAAAGGCATTACCGAAGACAGACTGTGTTAGTTTAAAAAGCAGTAAACCAAAGTTATCGCTACTGTAACTTCAGCATGCAAAGAATCCATGCTTGTATGTAGTAAAGTAGACCAAAGCATTTTAATATGTCCTTAAAATATAGTCCTATTTAAAAGCTAACTAGAAAAACTGGAAAGTGCTGCTTGAAATATGTGATACCTGGGTGTGTAGATGTCTCCCTGCTTATTTTCATGATGCAATTAAATTGTCATTCCACTTTTTTTCTACTGTGTTTATGAAGTATTTTTCCCTGTTGTGATAGTGAATTGCCAAGAAGAAAGGTGTGAGTTGGGTTTTCTTTCTATGTACCAGCTCAAATTTGGAAGGTTTATGAATTTAGGATTGTGTTAAAATGACTATAAAAGTAACTGAAAACAGACTTTTACTGTGGATTTTCTACTGAAAATAATTCAATACGTGAAAAATTCATCATTATGTTTTTGGGTTTTGCTCAGATGCGTTGGGTGAAGAACTTGCCTGTGTATAATGGGAACCAGCACTTAGCAAATCGTATGGTATTATATGATATCTGAATTTCATATTGGTATAAAAGGATGTGTATTCGGTCCTATGAATTTTTTTTTTCTGTAACATGTGAAGAAACTTCATTAAGAGTTGTGAAAACAAATTGTCCATGCCAATTTTCAGGACAAAACAAAGCATGGCCTCATGAAACTAGTACTTTATACTTCAACTTAGATCATTAACTTACTTAAAATTCAGTTGAGTGAGTATAATGATATTATATACTGCATTCTGCTTAAAAAAAAATCCAACCAACAAGACAAAACCTTCCAAAAAAAACCAAAACAAAAAAAAACCCAAAACAAACAAGAAATAAGCAAACCAGCTATCTTCTTTTGAACTGTTTGATATATTTCGATAGTATAAGTTGATGCTGAATTAAGAATGACTACACAATGTAGTTTTTGCCAAAACATTTGCAGTGTGTGTACTACAGCTTTTCTATGCCTAATGCCTACTGCATAAAAGCTGTATTAATGTATCAAAGTTAAGCTAAGGTAGTTCATTTTGTTATGGTAGATTTTTATTTTGAAGATGGTAGCACCTATAGCTTTTATAGAACATGTTAAAGGGTATTTTGCTTAGTAAAGCTTAATATAAATGTAAACTAAAGTGTGTATCAGAAAATATTGTAGAAAAGATAAAATACTACAAAATCATCTTGTTAAAGATCTGATTGTGGCCACTGTGTATTAAGGTGCTAAATGACACATCAACAATCATCTTGCCAAAAGGCAGAGATCTCGGAGCAAGCCAGGAATGTTTATTGAAGTAAAGCCTACTGACTCAGGAACTTCTAGTAATGGGAGACGAGGACCTTCAAACAAAGGCTGTTGGCATTTATACCTATGTTTGTGCACTTGTGTTTGTAAAAGAGCTGGAAGTATTTGCTATTATTTGCTATATCATTCTAAGGTTACGTTTGTGCACATCCTTGTTCAGGAGCTGAAAATACTTATGCTTCACACTGAGACACATCAGCTGTCTTCATACTAGTCCTGGCTTATGTTTGGACCTCCATTCACACGTTGTTGTTAGTGTTTGAGTTGAGCTGCCTGTCTCTTGTGATACTGGAATGAACTGGAGGTAAAAGTCTATTGAAAGAGCAGAGTTTTAGTTGGATGAGCAATCAGAAGTGGCATGGAGCCTGTTACACATATAAAACCAAGCCATGATGATTCTTCCAATATGGGGGATGGTAGCTATTGCAGTTCACTGTGGTCTGCCTCCATCTAAACTAGCACTTCCATCTCTCTTTCCCTCTCTGACACTTTTCATTCTATGTCTTGTGCTGGAAAGAGATCTCCATGTTTCACTAAAATCAATTGCTAATCCCCTACTATTGGGAAAGCTCTGAAAGCTGAGACAAATGCCAATAGATCAATGTCACTGCTTGGCATTCCAGCAAATGTGTGTGTTTGTCTGCCCAAACCTTCTGTCTAATCATTCCTGAAGGAGCAGAGAAATCACCATCTGTCAGGCCTGATAATCTAAGAAAAGATGTAACAAGTTTGCAAATGAGTTGAAATGTATTTGCTTCCCCTCAAAAAATGTGACATTGGAGCCTGTGAGCGAGTTGTTGCACTATTTCTTATCAATGAATGTGTGTGTCTGTATATAATTTAAAAAAGAATAAAGACTGGGGTTTGAATTTCTGATAGATGGGTTTTCCTTACTCTTCATACACAATCCTGTCTTCCCTATATACTGTGGTGTGTGTATGTGTGAGATATCCACTACAGGAGTCTGAAATGGCAAAGAATTTGAAGTGTGTGTCCCTGTTAATTTAGCAGTCTTCTACTTTCAGCTCATTAAAATAAAAACATAACATAACTGCATATCTTTTAGCTTCAACATGAACAATGTACAGGAAATTTTAGAAATCTTGAAAAAGTTATTTCAGGCAGGTATTGAACTTGGTTTGACAGAACCAAAACATTTCTTCATCTGTTTTTGATATTAGTTCCCAGGCAAAAGCAAGAGCTCTTTATATTGTAAATATCAGTACTCAAGACTATTTTACTTTTTCTTTTTCTTTTCCCTTTTTTTTTTTTTTTGGTGTGTGTGTTTTTTGTTAGTTTGTTTTGGGGCTTTTTTCTCTATTTTTATTTTCTGGGATGGAGATCTATATTTTAGACCTGTCCCTCAAGATGTTGATCTTTATTCCTGTGTAAAGAAATTTTAAAAGAATACTTAGAAAAAGGTATTTAGAGGAAAAATGGGTTTATTTTTTTTTTCATTTTATTTTTTTAAAGAAGCAGGCTTCATTAAATCTTGAAGCTTTACGTTAAGGCACAGGATAGGATCCAACTTGCATTTTTCCAGACAACTGCAAACCTCCTGTGATCCAACCCAGGAAAATTTCCTCCTTGTTTTATTCTTTCAACTCATGGTGCTCAGACTGAATCTTTTCCAATTAGCATTGTCTGCCTGAGTCAAAGATCCATGGTATCCACGCCATTGCAGGGGCAGTTAGACTGGTGGGTTATAATCACAGGCCTGGTGATTTACAGGTTTCTCTGTGTGGGAAAGTTACTGCCCAATGAGCTGAGGTTTGAATTTACAGTACTGCTGGTTTTTTCCACTTCCGTTTTTAAATACAGTTGTGAACAAGCTCACTTGAAAGTGAACTTAGAGTACTCTGAGTAACCTGAGTAGGTTATCTGACAAATTACTTGCAGTTTGTGAAAAGAGGTTTGTTTTTATTTTTTGGTAGACAAATCAAAATTTTATTTTTATTGAAACTTATAAACACTGCATAAATTGCAATTAATAGTGTTATTCTATTAAGTAAGTTAACCCGGTCACTGTTGCTACTGTTATTAAGTTACATTAAAAAAAAAATACTATGGAAGTGCTACAGAGCAAAGGTGAAGTACAGAAGTGTGGCCTACAGCATGACTCAGGTTAGCATTTTACCCATGTTTTGTTCTAAATATGATGACAATGTGAGTTAAGCACCAATGATGTTGTTACTTGCTCTTATGAGGGACACATCCCATAATTGCTTGACCTCTCTGCATTCTGCATATCCTGCAACATTATAGAGGGTGTGTCTTTCTCATTGGCACTGTGGATATTGGGGAAAAAAAATCTTACTAAATGGCTTACACAGTTAATGGAAACCCAGTAAAAGGCCAAGAAACAAGACACCAAGTAGCTCCATCAGAATGTCCTATGGTCCAGCTTGGATGGGAGCTGCCTTGAAGGAGTTTTTGGTTTCTTTGTTTGAAGACTGGTGGTTTTGTTGTTTCAGAAACCACCTATAATTATTTAATGCTACTAATTTCCTTCAGCTTCTAGAAAGACAAAGCTACCATGTACTGTTTAAAACACACAGGCTTCTCATTTAAGATTTCATTTGAAGTATTTCTTTGTCCTAATTCACCTGTAAACAGGGTGTTGTAACACTTGCTTACACTTAACAGAGTAGCTGCCAGTGCTTTCATGCTCTTTCATTAAAGGCACCCTCATTGCAAATTGATTTATGAATTTTAAGGAACTTCTAGATATATTCTGTGGCAGAGTTCATGTGTTAGTTTGCCATCCAATTGCCCTTGTAACATGAAGCTTGTTGGATGTGGATTCCTAACAAATGTGCTTATTTTAGAGTTAACCTATGGCATCCATTTTTTTCTTCTCTATCCCATTTTCTTGTTAGACAGGAATACTCCTGAACTCTTGGGAGCAAATAGCAATGCTGGTTAATGATTTCAAATACACCAACTTCACAGATCACTTTTTACTACCTCACTTATTTCTATTTCAACTCCATGTCCAGTGATCAAAGGGACACAATTATATGACCAAGAGTAAAAAATGAACTTTAGGGCTGCTTAGTGACGCATGCTGAAGTTGAGTAGCTAAAATATTTTTTAAGCACTGTAGTTACCCCAGCTTTCCACTAGATGACACTTCCAGCAAAACACTTCCATCTCAGTTCAGTATTTTTCTGATTTTTGCCTTTATCCCCTGTTGAGCTGTCATGTTGTGTTCCTTTTTCTCGCAAGGACTCCTTGGATACTTGATTACTGTGACTTCTCTATTGTTCCTGAATATATTAGCGATTCTGTGGAACTGCGTCAGTGCCGTTCGCAGGTGTTCTTTCTGTGATTGCGAAGCCTTGTTCTTCAATCCTCGCCCTTTCCTGGTGGCATAATGGGCAATTGAGAACTATGAGGATTTCAGAGCTGAAGTAAGCACACCACTTGACTTTGTCAATGCTCATCATATGTCAGTCTATTGTAATGCAAGTTGTTTATTTAATTTTTTTTATAAAAAACACCCTGTTGTAAACAGTGAATGTAGTCTGTGCTATTCTAAGTACAAATTACTCCAGAAATTAAAAAAAATAACAAACCTCTTTAAACTTCTGTTGTATAGCTGCTTGTGCAGTAAGGGCCAAAGTCAAGGTAATAACATAATAAGCTAAATGGTTTAAATTCTGGATGTGCCTAAATCCTCACAAATATCTTATCCTGCAGAATTTTCAGGCCTGCATCAGGCATATCAGCTTCTTTGTATGTTTCAGGGAAGGTTGGATGTTTAAGTAAGATATTGTAGTAACATGGAGAGGGCATCTCAAGTGAATGATGAGTGAAGTGTCAGGGAAAAGGTGGAGGCAGATGGGAAAGGCACCCTCAGCTGGGACCAAGGGACTATCAACTTTAGCTTGATGTACCTCACTGTCCAGCAGGGAGGGAGGGGAACTGTATCTATCTAGAATGAGACTCTTTGGATGGAGGGCAGCAACCTACCTTGGAGGTCAGCAATCAGGACGCATCAGTTGTTTAGACAGGCCATAAGCTGAGAGGCAAACCCATTCTTTGAACTGTATCTCTGTTTCCTGTATGTGCTCAGTCTGGTACGCCTCTTTCTTCATGGTGGTGGCCCTGTTGCATGGATTACCTGAGTCCAACTCATACAATGCAGGGCTTGAAAGGCAAGAGGGGTAAGAATAGACTGAGACCACCTAGAGAGCCAACATGCTATGATTTTCTGCCTTGTTAGAGATTCTTTAGACACTTGGGACTTGGGCTTTAGTGGGAGGACCAACCCGTTTGATAGCTGTGAGCTGGCAACAGCAATTGGAAGGCTTTGCAACCACTGATAGGCAGGAACTTGGGTGTCTGGGAGGCTTTGCTTTGGGGCTGGGTATCTATATAATGATCCTGCAGAGACAGGTAGGCACCAAAGTAGCTTCAAGGATCTAAGTAAGTGTATTTACTAAAGTCAGTGACTCACATCCATACAGAAAGTGTTCTGCTCCTGATTCAGGCCTTTATTATTTTAAACTCTTAATTAAGTCTCTGAACCTGCAGGTGCAGCAGCTTACTGGTGTTTTCTTTTATTTGTCACAGGCTTTCATTTACCAAAATATTTTAGACAGGTGATTGAGCTAGAGGTATTTCAGGGGATTTTAATCTATTCTTGGAAACTGTGACCAGCTTTGCTACTTTTCTGTTCTGTTCTCTGGACACTAGTATGGACATTTGTTTGTAGGCAACTCTCTGATGGGTGACTAGACCACTACCATTCCATTGATTTGAAGTTAGTTGTGTGTTTATGGTTGCTAAATTATTTCTTATGGAAAAAACAGTATTGGTTTTAATTTTTCATTTTTCAATGAGTTGAAGTTTAATAGTCAAATGTTGAATAATAAGAAAAAGAAAGAATGTTTTCATATATATAAGAAATTAAGGAAATATTTAGGAGTCACATATATTTTCATGTCTGCCTACTGCCTAACCAAATATTTACAAACTCCAGCTGTGAACACGTTGAGCATTATGTTCACTTTTATATGCATCAGTCATACAATAATTCTAACCACTCTCTTCCAAAACTACTTCTGATGTGCTGATTTTTCTCTTTGCTTTAATTTCTGTGAAGTTATTTCACAATACCTGAACTGCTAAGTTATGCTTGCTAAGTTATTTCACTGTTAGTTAAGCTGTTTCAACTTATGATTTCTTAAAACACTGTCCAGAATCCAGGTAGTTAGGCAAATCTCTGAACTTCAGTCATTCTGTTCTTTCTAGATCAATGAATGATTTTTGTTGTAGGGTTATTTTGTATATTGTTTTTCTTTGTGTGGTTTTTGTTTGTTTGTTGTTGTTTGTTTTGTTTGTTGTGTTTTTCTTTTAGTTTTAGGTGGGTTTTTGAAACCCAGATTAGAATAATTTGGAGGGCTTCAAAGGCTATTTTATGGAGTAAAGCTTGGCACAGAGGCATAGAAAGATGAGGCAACTGTAGGAAATGCTCATTTTGGTTTTGGCAGTGGAAATTTCAGTCAGTCTCTCTATTTGCAGGCTGATGTCCTCATCATTGAGTGTGCAGAGCTAATATTGTGTTAGTTACCTTTTTTGTTTAGGTTCCAGGAATATTTAATAAAATAATACATACTTGTGTCAAATGTTTTCTGTTCGCAGAAATTTTTGGAAGAATCTCAAGCAGTTTTCATGATTTTGGAGGAAGGGAAATGTGTGCTAGAACACAAATGCATGGAAGGTATAAATACATTCTGTAATTTTTAGATTAAATGTTACCATCAACTTCAAAAACATTTAACATATGTCCTCTGTTTATTTTACAATTTATCTGGGAAAGTTCATTTAACTCTGGGAATTGTTCATTTTACTCTGACCTCCACTTGAGGGAACTACTATGCAGATTATGTGATTTTTGCTTATATTATAATTAAAATATTCATTGTTGATCATATTCAGAGAATCTGAATTCAGGTTAAGTCTAGCGTCCTTTATTGTTTTGCTATAGGTGATTGAGGATGCCTAGCCAGAAGGGTAGGGTAGGCACTGGGATTTACGGGAACTTCCAATGGCTAAAAATAATGGCTTACACTGAAATGTGTCTAAATTCTCCTTGGTCTTAAAATATTTTTGAGACATGGTGAGTTGTGGGATGTTGAGAATACTATGCTATAGGTGAAGTACCAAGATCTCTCCCTCCCTTCAGCCGCAGGACTCTCCCTAATAATGCTGGAAGTTAAAATGAATCATTTATGAGCATCAGTAGACACATGGGTGGGGCCTCTTTGTAAACTGGTATTTTGTTGATGCAATATGTGTGACAGCCTTTTAGTTCTGAATATAAATGTTACTGAGAGGAAATAAGGTTGGATTTCAGAGGAGATCGCCCAGACCTTACAGTGCGTCTTGCTGAGGAGCAGGGACCTCCACCACTACTGTCCTTCAGATACTAGTGCATATACAAGAAAAATGGAAGGTGAGTGTCTTGAAATTTTGCTGTCACTTGAGTCAATACTGAATGCAGAACTAATTAAACAGTCAGGTGTAAGGACAAAAGCCAAATTGTACATATTGCTGAGTGGGCTCAATTCTAGGGATTACTTTAATGGCTTAGATTTTTATTTTTGGACTTAATGAGAAAGAAGAAAACTCACAACTTTTGGAAAAAAAACAAAGCACCTTTCCTTTTAAAAAGGATAAAAAAAACCTGTGGAGAACTGGTGAAACAACAGCCAATTCTGAGAATAAGAAAGAGCATGGAGAAGAGTATATTTTATTTCCCGCATAAATTACAAAGAATACTTTTCAGTATACTCATGCTAGAAACAATTATTTCACAATGGATACCTGAAGTATTCTCTCTGGAATGAAGGCAAAATGTCAATTGACAGATAAAATCCAGTAACAGGTACTGAAGGTTGGATTTCTACCAAAGAGATAAAACAAGTGAGAGATGTGAAATTGATTAAGCTTTAGTATTTTCTTTGAGCTGGCTTTGCCGAAGAAGGCAATTGTTAGCTCTTTTGTGATCCAGTTGTGATAATTAACTCTGATAAGCAAACTGTGGGTTGGCCTTAAGAGATCTTCCTGGGAAACATGTAATATCTCAACTCCTTGATGTTCCGGTTCAGCTGGATTGAGTGCATGAAGTGTAGTTGTCCTGGTTTACGAACGCCTCCGGAGTATGGGCAAGGATCTATCAGGTTCTTTCAGTATTCTTGACTACAGGAATTCATCATGTGTTCTAGAAGCACTTTTAATCCTTTCTGTTCAACCAGAACACTTTGCGTTATGATTGACAACTCTCACTAAGATACGAGATTTTTCAGTCCAATTCTATTACTCTTTTTTGTCAGCAGGTATGATGCATTCTTGAGCAATAGTGATGTAATGCATTGCTGTATTTTTTTGGCTGTTGTTGATAGCGTGCATGTTTTTATTGTACGTGGGTAACACCCATGTCTGCATTTATCTGCTGATCTTTGCTGAAGAGTTGAATGACCTATTCATTACCAAATTTAAATGGTTAGATGAAAATTTATATTAATTTTGTTCAAGGAAACAAATCTGAAAAATCTGAAAGGTGCTTTTAAAAAAGTTATTTATTCCTTACCCACTCACCCCTCCCAATTAATTTCAGTTATGAAGGATGTGGTCCTGGGAAACTCCACTGGTTTGTGTTAAAATTGTCCCATAGGCTTAGCTAAGACTCTCCTTTGATGTGGATGGGAAAAATTAGTTTCCCCTAAATACCAACTCTGAATTCAACTTAGTTTCAATATAGTTAGAGAAGCTGCACTGTTTGCTTGTTCTGTAGGCTTAGCAGGACCAAACTTAACCTTTTAAAATTAAATAATATACAAGACTTTATACTTCACTAAGACAAATTTCCAAAACTATGATGAATCTGTGGCTCCCATTGTCTCCAATTAGAGCAAAACACTTTGGAAAATAAAAAGTTGTATGCAAATAAGTAAAAATGAGTGTAGCCACCCATCCTTCTGGCACCAGGATCATAATTACTCCTATGAAATGACTGATATCCAGGCAGGATGCCTAAGGGGGACAGCTAAGATTTTTGTCAAGCTAATCATAACACCCAGGATATATTATCAGCATTTTTTCAAATGTCACAACTTGTTAATATTTCCTTCTCCATTAAGTTCCTCAAAGATGTCTGCAAATCTTTGTTGGTTTTGGTAAATGCAGATGAAGACAATTGTATTCATATTTAACCGTATTTACAAATCTAGGGGGGGTATTTATTTTAATCAATTTTTTTTTTCCCCATAACTCATTTGGAGTGTCACTTAAGCTTTCAAATAACTATATTTGTTATAAAATCTTTTACTGACTCAATGTACTTTATTATTTTATTATTTGTATAAAAAACAACTCTCAACTGATAGGATGTGCAAAACATTTGTTGTTTAGCTGTAGCTGAGAACACTCTGTAGACAGCATGTTGTATTGCAGAGAGAATATTACAATGCAAAATCAGTTTTTCAAGCAGAGATATTAATATCATCACTTGGCATAATGTATTTATAAAGCAAGAAGGCACCATCTAAAAGATGGGAAACTTGTATAACGCTTTGATTTTTAAAGCTGTGCTACAAGTTTCCACCTGCAAACTAGGGAAGTGGTGAACTTGTAAGCATACTTTTATGGATGTATGTCTCAACTGCAGTGTTGCTGAGTTTTGAACAAACTCTTGAATTAATTTTTTGAAATGATTATTTCTGCCTCTCATTATTATCTCCTCTTTCATGTTATCTTGACCTCAGCCAATGATGGGAGTTCAAATTTCTGTTTTTACCTTTGTGTTCCTTTCTCTGTCCTGCAGTCATCGAGCTGGGAGAAGTTGACCTGAACTGTCCTTCCAACTGCCAACTTCATAATACCCATTTCTTCGGAACTGACAGACAAATAATAAGGAGAGGGCAAGCATTCAGCTTTTTTGCTCGCTTCCAAAATCGGGAATGGGATGACTCCATTGATGAGGCGATTTTCACTGTGGAAACAGGTAGTCTTTCCCATACTCTGTATAGTCTTTCCCAGTTCTTTGCTGGTAAGCAGTATTTTCCATTGTCTTCAGTGACAAATAGTATCTACTCATTTATTGTCTATGTGAGGAAACTACCTCCCTCCATCTCAGATAGTTCTGCTAACATGTAAAGTTTTCTCACTCTGCAAGAGAAGTGACAAGTGAAAAAGAATTCCACCCTTGGGTGCTTTGCATTGCAAATGATGGCTAAGCAAATTACTTGCCTTTTACATGTGCTTTGTTTAGTCTGATTGAAGTTTTATTTATTTTCCTGAAAAGGCCTCAGACCCTGTGAATCAACTGAGACAAAATGTACCTTCCCAATGGGCAGATGTCTAGATCAAACCTGCTGGAGTGCTTCCTACAAAATTCATCAGCCAAAGTGCATCAGTATCAGCGTGTTTCCTCCCTCCAACGCCTGCATTGGCCGCTATATTTTCAATATGCAAATCACATCTTGTGGTCACATATATCAGCGATGTCTTGGAGATTTTTATGTCCTTTTTAACCCCTGGTGTGCAGGTAAGAACTTAAATGATGATCAGATAGTTTTAAGAAAAATGCTAGTGATGAGTAAAAATGTTGAACATATTTATTACTTAACTGGTGAGTAAGGAATGGAGTCACAAAAATAATGAGAAACAGAGATTTTGTTTTTGTATTGGTTTTGGGGTTTTTTCCTCCAACTTCAAGACTTTCTCAAGCCTGTATTTTGATTTGGTTTCTTAATGGTAGTAGGTATGTAGTATCATTTTTGCCCCCAGCTTTTACAATTGCTTTAGAGGACAAGAGGCAATGGGCACAGACTGAAACATGGGAGGTTTACGCTGAACATCAGCAAACACTTTTTTACTGTGAAGGTGATTTAACACTGGAACAGGTTGCCCAGAGATGTCATGGAGTCTGCGTGTCTGAAGATATTCAGAAGCTACTTGGACATTGTCTTGGCCAACCAGCTCTAAGTGGTTCTGCTTGAGATAGGGTGGGGTTGCAGAAGACAACCTCCAGAAGTCCCTTAAAATCTCAACCATTCTGTGAATCCTGTGGTATCATCATGAAATAATATAGTACAAATACAAATTAAATTCTGTAGATTTGATTTTGGTAGCAAGCAATTCTGGAGTCTTTAGGACCTTGCCAAAGTCATTACATGGCAAATACCTTGTCTGTGCTTTTGATTTGATCAAAATCAGACACCCAACTCACACTGCACAGTGTTTGACTCCTAGAACAGCTAGCTGTGAAGATAAATTGCAAACTTTATTATTAAAGATCATATCTAGCTGTAAGTAGAAATGAATTGTCTGTGAATTTTTAGAGTCCCCACCCTTGAACATATTCAAAGGTGTAAATCAAAATTAGGTAGGGAAAGAAAGAGGCATCCAGTGCAGCAGATGATACATAAGAAAATGCTAGAAATGTACATTTTGTCTGACTGATAGCTCTGCATCTTTTCCAGATGACACTGTATATATGGACAATCAGGCCCACAGAGAAGAATATGTTCTGAATGAACATGGGATACTGTATGAAGGAGTTCACAAGCATATTACCTCTCGACCATGGCACTTCGGACAGGTACTTTTTGAAGACTTGTTCAGAAGTAGATGTCATCCATACAGGGATTAAATGAAGTGTTACCATGTATTTTCAAAAATGCATGTTGTGATATTGAGAATGAAAGGTTTTCAGGACCAGTCCAGGTTGTGCATGTACAAAATCTTTGAGAATCTCACTGTAGACCAAACAACTGTAAGGAAGTTTTCTGCAATAAAATTTATCAAACTGCAGAATGTTCTTGAAAAACATAAAGCAGAATTTTGTGCTTCTGAAGAAGAATTATTCTGTTGGTCAAACATAGGCAAAAATGACATGTTTTTCCCTTTAGTCTTCCCTCAGGCTGATAGACAAAACCATGCAGACCACTAGGAGCTGTACTTGGGATAAAAAAACCCAAAAGTCAGGGAAGGAGAGAGGGCAGCTTGTATACGTTAAAAAGACTGGATTATTGACAAGAAAGGATTTTTATCAATGTGAGAATGAGGCCTGTGTTGACTTTTTTCCTCAGTTTGAAGATGGGATTCTGGATATCTGCTTGAAGATCCTAGACATGGGTGCGAGTTACCATCATGGCTCTGATCGTGACCGTTGTTGGCGCAATGATCCTGTACATGTCATCATGGTGGTAAATCACATGGTAAGACCTCTAGTGACCTTTGATCTCTGAATAGATCAGGTCACTCTTTGTTATAGTATAGAAGAACAAATTGCACTGTATTCTAATACAGGGAAAATCCTTTCTGTGCTCAGGTTCACAGGAAAAACTAAATTGCAACCCTAATCTCTGAGGCTTTTGTGATATGCCTAGGATGTGAAGACATGGTCAGCTATTTGGAAAGGTTGCTTTTCTTTTCTCTTTCTAGATAAGCAGCCATATCACTAACAGCGTCATGAAGATTCCAGAAGATAATGATTACCTGAAAGGAACTAAACCATTTTCCTGGAATGGAAGTGTTCCTATTCTTCAGCAGTGGTACAATGGCAGATGCAGGCCGGTCAGATATGGGTACTGTGGGTCTCTTGCTTCAGTAATGTGCACAGGTATGATATTTCAGCCTGCCCTTACGTAGTTATCCTAAAAGGAAGAGAGAAAACCGGGATCAAAAATTTCTGACCCTAAAAACTATGGGAATAATATTTCTAATAAGCATTTTACTAGAAAATAAATGGAATATTTTTCTCTTGTTATGGTATAGCATGACTCCTAATGTAGTCTTCATTACAGCATATTGTGTTCCTATACAGCGAGAAAGACAAGAAGAAAAGCAGTATTGTCTTTCTGTGACCTTTAGACCCTGCAGCTACCAATACTGAAGCTTTTATTAAAACACAGAACAAGTGCAGCCAAAATTTATCCATTGGGTGAGGCTTGGAGGATGAGAAAAAATACTAAGCTAATGAAAAGGAAGACGACCTCTAGGAATGTCTCCTCCAAAACATAAAACCAGCAGACTACTATCTTCTTTTGTTACAAACGATGAGATTATAGTGAATTAAACTCTAAAGACAAGAAATTTGAGTTCCAACTTTATACCATTTGTTTAGTTAACCTGCTTCTACACTGAAGAAAATTAAATCGATATCCCATACGTGAATCTCTATGTATGACCCTCTGTTTACAAAAAGTAATAGTGTTTTATTAATACAGGACCAGGTTCATTATTTGTGAACTTATAACAGGTCTAGTTTTGTGGTTTGGTTTTTTTTTCAAAGATGGAAGAGTAATAAACTATTTCTTTCTGCTAGGCTCTTTTCAGACTACATTTCAACCACTAAAAAGAAGTTTAGAAGACAGAATCATTGCATCCCAAATTTAACTTCAACTTTTTTTCTTAACAGTGATGAGGTGTTTGGGAATTCCAAGCCGTGTTGTCACAAACTTCTGTTTTCCATGGTCAATTGAGAATCCCCTTGGTGTCAATGAGATTTTTGACTCTACTGGAAAAAACCTGTGTGGTAAAGACAAGCTATGGTAAATAAGAAATAAAGAAGCTCTTTTGGTTCTGTCAAAAATGAAATAATAGAAAGACTAGTGTAAATCACTTGTGAGTATAAGGCCATCAGTTTTAGCAGCTGTAAAAATATTAAGTAGATCATGCAACACAAGTGAAAATTTATCACAAGTTACGACTATTATCTTCAGTCATAATCACCCAGCTGATGATTATGTTGTCTTCATGAGGTTTCTTATCATAGACTGCTTCATTCTTGTAAACCTTTCAATATGACTATGACATTATCACTCATCGTATCAGAATTTCTTATTTTCACCCTTGGCCTGTATGTTCATAGTTTCACTGCACCAGAATTTTGTTTGTATCCAAGACTCAACTGTGAGAGCCTTTAATGAAATTTCTGGCCTTTCACATATCATAAAGATGAGGTCAAACTGAAATACTTAGAGCATGAGGATCTTATTTTAACACAAAAGACTTGAGGGTTTTTTCTTTAAGCCATTGAAAAGAAGATAAAGACAGTATGTGATCGTACTCTAAAGAATCACGAGGAGAATGTTAGGAAAATAACCTACTTAAACGGAAGAACTGTGTTGTCATGTTATCAACTAAAAAGGGGGGCTATAAGAAGAATGTTTTGCAATCAGGTCTACAGGGTTCTGAAACAAATTTACAGTCTGAGTGATAGAAAACAAAACACCTGTCCCCAAACACCATTAACTGTTAAGACATCGAGACTCTTCAGTTGGTTAAAAGGTGAACTCTGACATGGCTTTCCTCCATCATATGGCATTGAACTTGATGATCCAAGAGCTGTCCTTAATCCTATATTCCTGCATCTTACAGGCGGTATCACTGCTGGAATGAATCTTGGATGGCTCGCAGAGACCTAAATCAATGCTGTGGTGATTGGCAATGCCTGGATCCAACACCTTTGGAAACTGGCAGAGGTAACTGTTACTATAACAGTGTTTTCCTCAATTCATGCTGAGTTTCTCTACTCCTCAGGTTACAATCTATTATAACATTTTTGTTATCTGACTTAGGTTTAGCTTGCAGTGGTCCTACATGGGTTCGAAGCATCAGAGAAGGGGAACTGGACTTGGACTATGATGGTCATCGTATGTTTTCTCGAGTAAATTCAAACTATGTCGGCTGGCTTTCAGAAAATGATACCAAACAGACTAAATTTTTCTGTGACGCTTGGCCATGTGGACATCGTCTAATCACTAAGAGTGTTGGCAGTGAGAAATTTGAAGATATCACTGGGGCTTACAAGTATGAACTAGGTATGATGAAAAGTTATTAAATATGTTGTTTAAGGGAGTTTTAAATTATAATCATATAAAGTTATCAACGTAGTATATCCTGTGTTAAAATGAATAGAACAATCTTTTCTTTTTTTTTGAGAAAGAAGATGCCTTTCTATTCAAAGATCTTGATTCTTAAACTTCTAAACATATTTAGATGAGTCAAACAAAGGACACAGTAATTACATCCATTTAGGAAAGGAAGGGATGCGATACAATAGGACAGGACATTTCAGTTCAAAGGGGACTACAATAATAATCTAGTCCAACTGTCTGACCACCTCAGGGCTGACCAAAACTTAAAACGTGGTATTAAGGGCATTGTGGAAATGCCTTTTTTTAAGGGACTGACAGGCTTGGGGCATTGACTCATATCTCTGGGAAAGGGTGCCATCCAGAGGGACCTTGACAGGCTGGAGAGGTGGGCCCATGCCAACCTCAGGAAGTTCAACAAGGCCAAATGCAAGGTCCTCCATCTGGGTCG